>JALIZH010016531.1:0-40916 GCA_030522465.1 Rhipicephalus appendiculatus | reverse complement strand
GCCTGTGTGAGATGTCTCCTGTGCGTGATTAAACAATAAAAAAAAATTCACAGCGTATATGTAAAATAAAAGTGAGCTGCAAGTCGCCATGACTCTCATCGACCCTTTATTATAAACGCGCCCGATCTCACGTCGTTGATGATGTACTGCGCAGAATTCGCGGAAGATTCACGGTTTACCGATGAACCTCCGCAGCTTCGCCCACTCATCATCATTCACTCCGTGGATATGCTGTGATTTTAAGGCGAAAACCTTCAATGTCTCATGCTCACGTCCGTCCGGTGTCCGTCCGGTGTCCGTCCGTCCGTACGTCCGTCCGGTGTCCGTCCGTCCGTCCGTCCGTCCGGTGTCCGTCCGTCCACACCCCCACTGCGCATGCGCCAACCCATTAAAAAAAATAAAAATAAAAAACCTCCTCTCCACCTCTGTCTCCTCTAGGCATCCCTCCCCGCGGAGGCCACACCCTCACTGTGCATGCGCGTCCCCTCCCTCTCTCTCCTCCTACGCTCCCCCCTCTCTCCTCTATGCATCCCTGCCCGCGGCGTCCACGTCCCCACTGCGCATGCGCGTCATCCCCTCTCCTACGCTCCCCCTCTCGCCTCGCGACGCCGACGCAGGCAGCGTCTGCTAGCGAGTTTCTTGGTTGAAAAAACCGACTGCTCGCGCTGCACAACCATTCACTGGCCACCCCGTATATATGGCAATGGATCTTGACCTGCAAGGTGGTGCCGGTGGGAGATCTCTCCCTGTGCGTTGTGGAACGATAAAAAATTCGCAGCGTGCGCGTTAACTAAAGGCGGACTGCGGGTCTCTGTGTCCAGTCCGAGTCTTCTGTCTCTCATTGCCCATTAGCAGCGATTGGGATGTTCCAGTAGGAAACACCGGTCCATCACTGCGTGCTTTGCGTCCCCCCAGGTTTCTCTCCTGTCCAACGCTGCGATGAGCGCCAGCGTCAACGCCGCCGCCAGTGTAAGCGTTAGCTTACACTGGCCGCCGCTTCGCATCTACACATCGTTCCCTTTAGCGGGAGATGGTGTAATCTTTAAGACGAAAGCCTTTAATGTCTCATGCTCACGTCCGTCCGGTGTCCGTCCGACCTCCGTCCGTCTGTCTGTCCGTCTGTCTGTCTGTTCATCCGTCCGTCCATCCATCCGTCCGTCCGTCCGTCCGTCCATCCGAGCTCTGGCACGGAGCCAGGTGGCCGCCGGGATGCGCAGACGGAACGCTGGTCGCGTCGGACTCTATAGCGCTCGCGCTTTGCTTGCGTAGCGTCGCTGTGCCCAGAGTTTGCAATCATTCTGACGGACGCCGTCTCAATGGACCCAGGCGTTCACGCAATACACTTTCCAATTTACAAAGGGTCCGTCAATTTAAGAGCTGGAACGCGGATGGCGTTTGCGCGATGCGCAACGCGCGAGAAAATACTAACGCATGCGGCCGGAGGAAGATGAGTCTCGCGTCTCGCTGCTATTCGCGGTAAAAAAATTAAAGAAGAAAACACGCACCCATTCGGTTTGTGTCTTATCCCACTGAGAGTGTAAAAGAAAAAAGACATGGCATAATCCGTGGAATGGCCACACGCTTTCGCCGAACACACTTTGGAATGTACAAAGCTTGCTTGAATTTTTTTTTACTTTTGCATCTCTTGTAGTCAGTCGGCTTGGCCTGTTATATATGACCGACCACTCGAACGGAGTCTCGCATATAAGATTAGACATGCAGCTAGTGAACTTTCTATCATGGTTCTTCTTGTATGAATTATACACTTCTTGTTTTAGTGGGCATTACACATTTAGAGAGACGACACGAACCTAATGAATCAATCAATCAATCAATCAATCAATCAATCAATCAATCAATCAATCAATCAATCAATCAATCTATATTTCAAGTTCTTATTAGTGCATGAAATATTTTTATGCAACCTATTTTATGTTGCGGGATAAACATGCCAAACATGGTATGAGAAAAGGTAATTTTTTGGTCCGAGCGTTGCTCTTACTTACAAGGCGATTCGAGCATTTCAAGCAGCCTTTCTAGCTTTTACATAACACAGCTGTGAAATGCTTAGGGACCCAATTTCTTAAGAAATGAAATAAGCAGTAAATAGACAGAAGTGAATGCTCTTGGAAAGAGCACTTAACTGTCCCCGGAATCGGCAGGCCAAGAAGTTACGTAAGCAACCATAAATCAACAACACTATTCGGAGGCGATCCACTTCATGATGGGGACAGCAGTGAGAAAGGGAGCCAGAATATCCCTGTTCTAAAGCCATCAGCATTTGGAAAGCACCGCACTACTTGCATACAGTATTTCTTTTTTCAATTCTAGGTGCGAGACGAGCTGGAGGGTAACGGTATACTGCCACTGCGAGGATCTTCCAACGACTAGACTTCCATTCCCGCGAGGCGGCAACATCATTAACGGGGTAACAACCGTGTCTACGCAACTATGCGCCTTCGAAGAAAAGGCTTTCAGCGAGAACGACATCGGGAAATGAAAAAAAACGAAAGATGCAAGTAAGGAATGCAAAACAGACAACCTCCCCGCTCTTCGAGCGACAAACCGACAATCTCGATGGGACGACGACGATCCGAGAAATCGCAGGTCGTTACGCCGCACCTGCACACAGAATCCCAGCGAAATAAATGAATAAATGATTACGACGTAAATAAAAGAATAAGAATAGGTGAAGAAGCATTGCAGTCAGGTTTCCAAACACCAAAGCGTGAGAAAGAAGCGTTTAAAGAGGTACCCCCTTTGCACCGAAGATGACGGCGTAGTGTTGCGTAAAGCAACAGACGCTGCCAAAAAAGAACACTGAGAACAATAAAAAATAAAATTCGGCAGATCTCAAGTGCCATAGGAGTCGATGTTATGCGAAGCATGCGGACGTAAGGTGACTAGGTTGTAATTTTTTTATTAAGCAAAACATTATAAAATGAAGTTAAAGATATGTACAAATGTTCGCACAGATGTATGTTGAACCGTCCCATATGTTTCATATAACCAGTTCTTTACAGTTGCGTAATGATGCCAACAGAAACATGGATATTATCAACACCAGAAGCGGTAAGCTGATATGTAGCGCTTGTGATTGCGAGAATGGTAGCCTTGGATAGTGCTACGTAAACCAACTACATTGGATGGCGATTAAGTATTCGATTGACGTTAACCCGACATGACTCCTTCATCATAGGAGTACGTATGTAAAGTTTTGAAAATTATATAGCCAGCACTGTAAACACAATTGACGTTTCACTGACAGTACGCCTGCATAGGGTATTTTTCCGAAGCAGTTTCGAGACCTGATGTGGCTCGGTGGTAGAATACTGGATTGCCACGCAAATTACGTGGGTTCGATTCCTGCTGGGACTCTGATTTCTATTCTTTGCATTCGTCGGGTCAACGCTGCCGTTGTCAGTTTTCCTTAACGCTCTCGCATTTAAATTACCAATGCCCGTTCTCGCTGTTCCTGGGTAGATATAAACTGTCAAACACCTGTGACGCATACCCGCATGCTGCGGCCCGTTATGTACGGGTATGAGCCACACGTTTCTGGAGAAATGAGTTTGACGACGTACGTGAGGAGATTTTTCACGTTATTCAAATCACGACCAGCCAGACATATTCGTCAAATCCTCTTACCCTCCCATACGCAATTTGGTCGACCTCAAGTTAAGGAGGTGACCACGAGAGCACCAAAAAAGGCGGCTAGATAGATAGATAGATAGATAGATAGATAGATAGATAGATAGATAGATAGATAGATAGATAGAAACGCCAAAGTGCTTGCAGTACGCAAAGAAATGCCTCGCATTTAAAAAAAACCGCCAAGCCTGCTCGGAACGCGCAGCACAGTCACAGCGAAAGCTGGACGAGCGGCCTTTCTAGAGCCTTTTTAAAAAAATCTTGGGGCAACTACTACAAGCACAGTTGCATGATACCTACTACGCCATAAATCATCATAATTTTTATGTAGTGGGGAGGCGTCCACTGTGACATTATTCGTCATTTTTCGGAAAAGCGCGGTACCCTCTACACAGATGTAACGCATTGTGTACACTCTGTTGATGCTGTGGCTGACGACTATGAAGAATTATGCCTGAGGCTTTTGTAATGGGTTGGAGCATTTAACGACCCACTGCCCTATTGAAAATCCTTGGTTGGTGGATACTGGAATCGTTGCTGGATATAGTGGAAACAATAGTGGATGTGGTGGAAATAATAGTGGATAAGCTGGAAGCTTTGGTGGTCATAATGGCTGATGATGGCGAGAGTGGAAAAAATGGTGGCAGATGGTGGTGGTGGTGGCGAGCCAATGGTGGTGACAGTGGAAAATGCTGGCTGATGGTGGCGATGCAAAATATGTTTTGGTGGATGGCTTGGTGAACAAGCTGGATGACGGTGGCATAGTGGAAACACGGTGGATGATGGTGGCATGATGGAAATGCACGTGGCACAGTACGTGAAATCACTGTTATTTTCAACGTTTCCCCCCTCGAATGTGTAGATAAATGTGATTGCAGTCCTAATAAGCTAGCGCCGATCATTATGCTTTCTAGCACACTTTTTTTTTATTCATGCGGTGTCAATACCGTCGCAATATTTGTGGAGCGCAGAATCCGTGAATGTTTACATGTTTATCGCGTACCTATATGAGTTTGTCAACCGTGATGTGGTGCTGTATTGTGATGTTTACGTGTCTACAGTTATCGGTGTGAACAGCTACGGTAAATGTGTTACATCGCCGCGCAATTGTAGAAGTAAATTACACTTTTCAAAATACAACGGGTTGACCAGAAAACAGCCGCCACTTGATATCGCCACGCTAGAAACGCCGCTCTGGAAATTCTTGCACTCATTACCTCAGCTGCACTTTAAGGTAACAGCGAAAATGCGTGCGAAGCTAAAATGCACAATCTTTTACGTTCGGCATGCGTCGATATAAGCCGCACCAAGTATGACTTCCACCATCCTATTCTACCACCATGATTTCCACCACAGTTTAGGCCTAGCGTACCGACTGAGTGCGTCTACGTGTCATCGGCGCTTCCAGGTTTCAGGATACACGATTACGACGAGTAGGAATGACTTTCCAGCTCATCTGTGACATCGGTTAACCTAAATGAAGCGTTTTTTTCTTGTGTAAGGCGTCCGCACAAGAAGTGATGAACATAGTTGCGACGCGCTTCTAGCAAACGCCTCCGGTCACCGATAGCCGCTGGTCACACTCGCCGGCACTTCTCTGGCTCGTATGCGAGAACACATATTTGTGAATTCGTACGCCTTACTGAACTAACATGATGACATATATTTCCCGCGCACTGCATTCTTTTTTGGCGTAGCGGTTATGTAGTTGTACTTAACGATAGCTACACAGATCAGTGCGCTGGCACGGCCGCGCTCGTTGCGCGAAAATACATCACAGTATTCAATCAACTGTACGCGCGTATTTATCGAACGAGCTTAGAGTCGACACGAAGCCTCTGCACATGATTCCCTTTCGAACGAGCAAGAAACGGATATATTAATCTAGGCAGTAACAGCCGGTTGATATGTTAATATATACTTTTTAGTTATGTTGTGAATTGTAACAGAAATTTAGTGCTGTTGCCATTATTGACATGCCATTCGTTACTGGCAACTGTTTTCTTATGTTTAATAAGTGTGCAAATTTTAGTAGGAGGGGAAGATGGTGTCTCTCTCGAGTATGCGACATACAACGCTGAAGTTAAACGGTGTGGTAGTGTTGACTAGTCGTTCTGTGTCTCTCAAAAGAAGTTTCAGCGTGGCGTAGTGGTAAAGTGCTTGGCTCAGGATCCGAAGGTGCCACGTTCGACTCCTCGTGGCGACACGCTTTTTTTTTTTCAAGCGTGTTTTTTTTTTTTGCTCTCCTCCTTTCCTCATTGTTTTCTATGCAATTATTTAGGTATGGCAGCTAGGGACGATGGACCTGACGGTTTAGAGCCGTTTTGCGCTCCGTTCGTTTCCAGCATCCATCACCGCCCGCATACACCGTATTCCAGCATTGCCACCGTATTCCAGCACCATAATCCACCATAATGATGGATGGTGGAATCCACCATTCCCATGGTGGACAGATTTTCAATAGGGTGGTTGCGTAATTCGCATTGTGTGACACCTGGTTCTTACTTTACTGTTCTAAAACGCTTTATTACACAAGTTAACGCGATTCCTTACCCGACATGAAGCCTGCATAGGGTCAGTTTGCAACGGAGTTCCAAACAAATTATGTTGTGCGCAGTTCACAACAATTGCAGGAAATGATTCCATGCATTAAAGAGAAAAAAAAAGCACCGGCGTAGCTCAGTGGTAGAGTGCATGGCTGCCACGCAGAGGGCGCGGGTTCGATTCCCATTCTGTCATAGGTATTTTTTTTACTTATTTAGCATTTCCTTATTTCGCGCGATAGTGGTTACGGACACCGGCGGCGGGGGCGGACAACTACGGCGCAAAAACGGCCCTTGTTGTGATCTCATAACAGCTTTCGCTGTAAAAGCGAGTTCGTCAAGAGGAACCAAAAGAGCAAAACAATCCGTTCTGGAACATCAGTCTCAAACAGTGAAGTATACAGCTTTTTTTTCAAAACACACTTTTGTTAGAGTGTCTCCCTTACTCAGAAGACACTATTTCAAAAAAAAAATTCTGGTCTGAATTCAAAGTTGTAAGCTGACACGCTTCGTTTTTATGCCGTGGGGCAAGCTTCTTGAGTAAAGCTAAAAGGATTAACGACGAGGGGCAACTGTGGTGGCGCACTTCATACCACGAGTCAAAACAAAGAATATGTTGCAAGGATCGAAGAATAGCGCAAAATACGAGAAAGTGAAACGCACAGGACACACTGGAATGTCCCGTATTTTGCGCTGTTCTGTAGTGGTCATGAACTAACGAGACCACTTAAGTACTCTTCTTTATATAGTCTACGCGTTTTTTAAGGATTGTGAGTCTCTACAAAGGGACAGTGCCATCCTGTAAACAATTACGTACATCCTCCACTACGCTTCAAACGGGACAATATTTCCTTTATTCTATTTAACTGGTCCCTCAATCCCTTATCGAGCACGCCAAGTTCTAATCCACTAGAAAAAGTGATTTTCTTTCTTTTTTTTTTCTTTTTTTGCGATGCAGGCACTTGGCGTGTGTATTGGTATCATGTCTGCAGCAAGTCAAGCTCGCAGTAAAGCTCTTGTTTGTGTAAGTTGGTGCTCCTAGAATACGTATAACAGGGCTGCGCGAAAAAACACGGACGAAGGGAAGTACGTGAGTTTGGGCATGTTGGTATTCAATCTTAACACCTATAGCGCACCGAAAGGAAAAAAAAAACACAGAGATACGACGTGGGCGCAGCGCTACCTCTGCGCTATAGGTGTTAAGAAGAGAAGTACGTAGGACTAGCGCCCGATCTGTGTGCTTCCCTTCGTCCGTGCTTTTTTTCTCGCAGCCCTGCTATATGTGCTGCACGTCCTGTGTTGTGTATGAATTGAAGCGGTGTATTGTGGTATTTGATCCTCTGTGCCCAATGATCGTAGCTGTTCATACATTCTACGAAGGCGGAGGCTGGCTTTCAGTAGTAACGAAATTAGCATGATCATGTCATGAAAGAAGAGGAACATTAAAAAAAATTAGGCAGATCCGAAGTACCACGGGAATCGATGTTATGCGAAGCATCTGTAGGTAAGGTGACTGGGTTGTAATTTTTTTATTGAGCGTAACATTATGAAATGACGCTAAAGATATGTACAAATGTTCTACGCACAGATATGTTGAACAGTCGCATATGTTTCATATAACCAGTTGTTTACAGTTGTGTAACGATGCCAACAGAAACATGGGTATTTCCAACACCAGAAGCCGTAAGCTGATATGTTGAGCATGTGCTTGCAAGGATGGTAGCCCTGGATATTGATACGTAACCCAACTACAGTGGATGGCGCTTAAGTATGCAACTGACGTTGACCCGACATGGCTCCTTCATCATAGGAATACGTATGTAATGTCTATAAAATTAGATAGCCAGCACTGCAACCACATTATACGTTTCACCAACATTACGCCTGCATAGGGTGTTCTTCCAAAGCAGTTTCGAGACCTGACGTGGCTCGGTGGTAAAATGCTTGATTGCCACGCAGAATGCTTGGGTTCGATTCCTGCTGGGACTCTGATTTCTATTCTTTGTATTCCTCGCGTCAACGCCGCCAGTGTCCGTTTTTCTTAACGATGTCGCCTTTAAATTACCCGTGTCAACGCCACCGATGTCAATTTCTCTTAACGGTCTCGCATTTAAATTACCAATGCATGTTCTCGCCGTTCCTGGCTGGATGTAAATTGTCAAAGTCCTGTGGCACATACCCGCATTCCGCGGCCCGTGGTATACGGGTATGAGCCACTCGTGTGTGGAGAAATAAGTTTGACGACGTACGTGACGGCATTTTCACGTTATTCATGTCATAACCAGCCAGACATATTCTTCAATACATCTTACCCTCCCATACAAATTTTGGTCTACCCCAAGTTAAGTAGGCTATCAGGAGAGCACCCAGACGTAGGCGGCTAGATAGATAGATAGAAACGCTAAAGTGTTTACAGTATGCAAAGAAATGCTTCGCATTTAAAACAAACATGAACATAATGCCCTCCATTCAAGGGACTATTTATTTAAGCACAGCTATTTCTTCATTCGTTTATTTGAAAACGAATATATACATTTTGTTTCAAATTCCGACATAAAACATACAAAATTAGCACAAACTGTTCATACCCATTGCCAACTATGTTTTTTTTTTTAGGTGACACAATAAAAAAACGAAAAGTCGAAAGAAGATGAGAAAATCCCTTGTGGGTAGCTATAGAATGCTTCGCAGTAATAAAGTAAATTACTGTGTAAGTTTATACTTTGCGAAAACGTGGGAAATATAAGGGGCGAAAGGGAGGCGAAATCAAACAGCACTCTAACCAGCTACAGACTTATGACTTATGCGCATGTGCCGTGCTGGCTACGCTATTTCCTGAGTTATGCACTTTAACCGCAACATCAGTGTCATCAATGTCGCTTGCATGCGCTACTTTTTAAAATCTATTTCATATAGCAAGCATCGCGAAGGCTAGCATTCTATAGGAACAAGCTTTCAGGCAAACCCATGATGGATAGCCCTGTCAAAAGGCGCCACAGCCATCACACTCACAAGCTTCCAATGGATGCGTCGATCGGAATGCAAGAGACGTGCTCGCGAGGTCGTTTATGCATTCAAACAAGGACGGCAGTATGTACGCTATACAACTCACGAATGACGACTTCCCGCGCAAAAAGATGAGTCAGACACATGTGACGCGGCAAGCCATTTCGCGCCAAAACGGAATTTTGATAACACAACAAAAAGCGCGCGAAAGGGAGGCATCACGCACCAAGGACTCCAAAAGGGAACGAGCTCGTGCTTTCGGCGCGAATTCTCTCGGAGCATTGCAGGGAAGCACCGCTTTATACAACGGCCACTCTCGTCAAGAACCGAAGGCAATAAAAAAAATGAGAGCGTTCGCTCCATAAGTTGTGTTGATAAATGGATCCTTCAAAGCTTTCATGCTATGGTCCAGGCAGGTTTGTTTACGTCAATGTGGCACATCATAGAGGCATTCTTTTTTGGAGATTTAGTATACCGTATAGTTATATACATCAGAAGGACAGACTGCTCGGCGAGTTGGTGACTCATCACAGATCGGTGGTGCGCAGAACTATAACACAAGACGAAGGAACAAGACCTCAGAATAATACCTGGTTGATAGTTTGCGCCGTGTCCGTGTTTCTTCCTCTTGGGTTATTGTTCTTTTGCGCATAAGACATAGAGTAAATAATAATACCTGGGGTTTTACGTCCCAAAACCACGACATGATTAGAGGGACGCCGTAGTGGACGGCTCCGGAAATTTCAACCATCTGATGTTCATTAACGTGCACTCACATCGCACAGTACATGGACATCTACTATTTCTCCTCCACCTAAATGCGACCGCCACGGCCGGGACCGAACCCGTGACCGTCGGGTCAGCAGCTGAGCATCGTAACCAATGATCCACCACGGCGGAATTTAAGATGTGTAGTTGCACGCAGCATGTCCGTGAATGCTGGGTGTTTTCGCGCAACACTTTTGTTTAATATGAACGTCTGATAAAGCGAAAATATTTTCGGCAGTCGGTGGGGTGCGTTTTTCTGCTGTAGAGCCTACGCTGGCTGTAAGTGCGCCTTTAAAGGCCTCTAAAGAAACTAAGAGTGGAAGACGCTGGTTCAGTATTTATGCCTCATCCGAAAGCGTTCAGTGTTGACTTAACGCGCCTGAGAACACTCGTTTGGTTTGAGGCTCGAGACTTTGTGGACGTTTTACGTTCCCACCAGCGGCTAGCTTTTCATCTGGCCTGGCTCTTGTAGCCAGGTCATCAGGCAGTGACTGATGGATATAATGTGTATGTATTTACTATTTCTGTGTGTGCATAACCCCTTATGCATGTGGTTTTAAATCCGAAACATTTCTTAGCGAACTTCGGCGACCTTGAGAGAGAGAGTGTGAGAAAGGCAAAGAAAAGGCAGGGAGGTTAACCAGGTTGTACCCGGTTTGTTACCCTACACGGGGAAAAAAGGAAAGGGGAAAAAAGAAGAGAGCGTATCTATCTATCTAGCCGCCTACTACTTTGGGCTCTCATGGCTGTTTGGCTAATGGGATGTATACGAAAACTGACATGGCATAATGTGGCTGTATGACAAACATAAGTGACAGCTCATATAATGAAAATCACTACATGCATGTCATAAACGGCATGATTTACTTACCGCGGTCTTGGCGCTCTTGCAGCCATTTCATTAACTTCATACATAGTAAAATTTGTATGCCAATACAACAGTGTATGAGAAACATAACTGACAAGCCTTAAGGTGCAAATCATGACACGCATGTCATGTAAGGCATGATTTACATGTCGAGGTCTCGGGATGCTCGCGGCCATTTCATCTAATGGATATGCAACAAAGCTGGTATTCCGTGACGTGACTGTATTGCGAATATATATGACAGGTGGTAACACGAAAATCATGACATGCATGTCATGTACGCCATGACTTACGTGCCACGCCCATGGTGAGCTCGGGGCCCTTTCGCTCGCTAGATGTACACCAAAACTGGTGTTGCGCCACGTGGCTGTATGGCGAACATTTATGACAGGGGGGAATAAGCCGATAAAGACATGCTTGTCATGTGCGCCATGACTTACATGCTACGCTCATGCATGGTGAGCTCGCGGCCATTTCGTTTCCTTTATATACACCGAAATTGGTATTGCGCGATGTGACTGTATGACGAACACACATTACAGGTGGCAATAAGAAAGTTATGACTTGCATGTCATGCACGGCATGATTTACATAGAGGGGTGACAGATCGGGCTAGTTGGTACTCCATGATCAGAAATGTAATAGCGTGGAAGCAACACAAGGGACACGAAGGGACGCAGATTAGCGCTAACCTTCAACTGAGCTTTATTGTGAAACTAAAGGTATATATGCTGCTCACGACCGACTTCGTGAGCACGCAAACAACGTCCGGAACAAGAAGGATGGTTTTCTGTCTCTTCACTGCGATCATTGCGGTTGTCGTCCTGTATTTGATAACACTTCAGTTTTGTCCCGGCACAAAGATGAACGCTGCCGCATCATTGTAGAAGCGGCCCAGATGAAGCGGGAGGGATGCTCCTGCGTGAGAAAACCGTCCATATCACTTTGTGATCAAGAGATTGTGTTTTTGGAAGGTGCGGATTCCTGCATGCGGTGACACCGCCTGGGTTATTTTCGTGTTTTCTTGGGGTTTTTCTATTTTTTTGTGCACTTGCTATGTTCATACACGTGCTGTTCATCATGAAGATGCTTGAATGACACGCGTCTTCCTTTACTCTTTCTGTTAATCACTGCAACCACTGCCTTTATGTACCTTTCGTTTCACAAGAACACTCAGTTGAAAGTTAGCGCTTGTCTGCGTCCCTTTTGTCCCTTGTGTTGTTTCCATGATATTACGTTTCTGATCATGATTTACATATGCCACGCTTATGGTGAGCTCGAGGTCGTTTCGCTTGCTTAATATACACCATAAATGGCGTTGTGTAACGTGATTGTATGACGAACATATATGACAGGTGGTAACAGGAAAATATTGACATGCATGTCATGTATGTCATGACACGCTCATGGTGTGCTCGGTGCCGTTTCCCTCGCTTGATATACACCAAAATTGGTATTGCGTGACGTGACTCTATGACCAACATACATGGCAGGTGGAAACATGAAAATGTTGACATGCATGTGATGTGCGCCGTGTACTACGTGTATACCGCGCGTTGCTGGCTGCTTCGCATTACGTCGATTCCCCCCGGTAAGTGGGATCTGCTGGATGTTTTGTATATATACATTTCATGCTACCACTGTACAATTACGTATATTACATGCACCTTACATCAGTTGCACATATGCTTCTACGTTCACCAGGTCATGTATATTGTATGCAGATGTGTTGGCGATAAGATATCTTAGTCTCTAGTATCATGTGTTAGGAGATCCTGTGGACTTGTATAGACCAGAGCACGCCTATCTCGCACCCAGGCGCCTAGGCCCCCGGCGGCATACTCTCGCACCCAGACGCCATGTTTGTATTGAACTGCCAAGGCGTGTATCTGTTACATGGTAAGCGGCGTGTCCGGGACCTTAAAATACGAGAAAGCGCCTATTCACACCGCTCGCGCTTACAAGAAGTCGTCTGGGCACCACTGCGCTGTCTTTGGATGCGAAAACAATCAGCGCAAGAGGAAGATATCACTCAGCACTGTCTGTGAAAATAACAACACAACATGGGAGTCGTGCCGGTGCGGTGTTTTCAGATTGCACAGGTTTCCATCCACAACGAAAAACGACGAGCTCCGCCGCCAGTGGATAATTGCAATCAACAGGAAAAACTGCGTACGAGCCCAGTAAAAGTGTACGAGTAAGTACACTTACTGCGTGTATTCAAGCGTGACGCCAGCTATTTCGCTTTACAGCAGTAATTTGCGGGCAGTATGCCTGCAGTATCCGGCACCAAATCATTGCCGTACTCTGTCGCACGCCGCATGCCAATAATAGGAGATATTAGGACTCACGCGGGCACGCACACTGCGCACGTTTAGTACAAATGTAACGGCGTACTGTCGCGATGCAAAGAAACGTGAACAGCGGAAAGCGTGGATTTCGACTCAGTCGAACTGCGACATGCCTTGACTGTCGCTAGGCGAATCTGTGCTTTCAGCCGGCGTAGCACTACATCTTGCGCTGGCTGGCACTTTCGCACCGCTGCACCGCGTGTGTGGGTTCCGAGTGCCAGGTATGACTGGCAAATGATATACATATGCCCTGCATGAGCGCAAGCCGGAGCGGGATTTTAGCGCTACGGTGACACCGGCTGAACGCATAAGTTTTGCTTAGCGACAGTCAAGGCATGTCGCAGTTCGACCGAGTCGAAAGCCACGCTTTCCGCTGTTCACGTTTCTTTGCATCGCGATAGTACGTACCTGATAAAGTTGCTTCCGCAGTCGGCAATGCACGTGCTGTAGACATTCCGAACCGTCGAGGAAGGTCTTCGCAACGTTTCACAAGAAAACAGCACAAATTTCCAGGCGAGGAAAAGCGCGAGACATGCTTACAGCCATACTCGGGCTGGGAAGTTTCGCGTTTGAACTGCGGAGCGTCTGCTAGCCTGGCAGTTCCAGGTGTTGCTTCGCCGCGCATGCAACAGATGGCTGCCTGTTATGGCGGCACACACTGAACTCGCTGTGTTCTGGTGTATATTTATGTTAAAATGTTTCATGTACGTAGTGCTTAGTTACTTCTAGGTGTAACTGTACTTGTTGTATATATATATATATATATATATATATATATATATATATATATATATATATATATATATATATATATATATATATATATATATATATATATATATATATATGTGTGTGTGTGTATGTATATATACACTGTACCCGAGTGTTCGGGCCATCCTACATTGAAATAAACTTTTTCCGACCGCAGCTCAGCGTGGCGCCCTGTAGGCTCCCAAAGCATCGCTCAGTGGCGCTGCGACTCTTGACAGGCAGCGCCATCTCTGGCGGAAAAATAGAAACTGGGAATATACGTTGCGCGTTTTCCTTTCTCTCCGCCGCGCTTCCGCTAGTTTCCGTGCACGTGCAGCGCTTTCGCGCTGCGCTTGCTGCGCCTCGCAAAAAGTTAGAAACTGGGGGTAAGCGCCGCGCTTTTTCCCTTCTCTCCGTCGCGCTGCCGCTCGCTTCCGTGCGCGTGCAGAGCTCTCGCGCAGCGCTTCGCTGTGTACCGCTTGAAAAAGATCTCCCCGCTGGACAGGCACTTCGAAAAGCGAACGTATTCAAAGGAGAGAAGTTCGTTAGTCACGGTTATCGATGTTCCACGTTGTCGATTATGAAAAACATGTGATTGTTGTTTAGATGTGCACGCTGACAGTGGCAAACGCGTGCTGTAGTGAACGAACTTCCGCGGCGTGCAAAAAAGAAAAAAAATAGATAGAAAAACGAAGACTACACGGCCATGGCACTAAAAAGCCTGAGAAGGTTCGAGTCATGCCCTCCGTACCGCTGGAGCATCACCCGCTGACTTAGCCACGAGGCAGCTAGCTTAGCTTAGCTTTAACTGCTGCGAAGCAAGTAGAACTGCTCGCCTCGTCTGTCTGTCTTTTTTTTTCGCTTCTCGCTTCGTGCTTGCACTCCCTTTTTATGAGAATATCGATTTTACAGGTGTATAAGACCTGCTGCGCGAACGCGGCTCAGCGTGAGAGGTGTCGAATTTCAGGCGCGATGCGGTATCGGGTGACGAGATCGCGCAAAGCGCACCCGTAAACGCACACTCGAAGCAATGCACGAGTGCGCGGTGTGCGTGAAAGAAAACCGCACAATCTCCCAAGATGGCAATAACAATTCCTGAATTAAGTGCCAGTTAGATTCAGTGGCTTAAATATATACCACCCTAAAAAAGCGACAAAAACAGAACAAACCAGCAAAACGATGTCAAGTTAGCTGAAAATGCACAGGCGTTCGTTCCGGCGCGATGATGCAGCCTTGTGCGGAGTTCAACTGAACTCAACCAACACGGCAACGCTAACCGCGGTATGAAGTATGGGAGTGTGAACATCCAACAACGACAGATAGGTCTCACAAACACAAGGAATCAAAACACAAAGTTGCTTCAACATACAACCGTAATTGGATGTAAAAATGCGAGACGGCGAGCAATCATTACTGCAGTCGTTGCATGCACGCGCCGCGTTACATACTGATTCAGGTAGTCGAAACAAACGATTTCAAGCGAAGAATTGAGTCCGCGAAAACGGAAGGCGAGACAGAGCTAGAACTTTGTTCCTCTAACTACGGTGATCCACGCTTGTGTACTTTCTCTCTCGTACGACTTGTCCGGGAACTGATACAGTTTTACAGGCGGATCGCGTGCAGGTACTGTCTGCACTGCTGTGGCACACAGTAATACTTCGGACCTCGCTTCCGCTTTCGTGGGGTCGCTTCCACCATCGCGGAAATGCAGCTTCGCAAAGCAAGCCTTTCGGTTCAGCGTGCCAAGCTCACGGCGCAACGTCTAAGCTCCCCGCACCGACCGAAGAACGCGTGCGCACGCGTGCGCACGCGTGCCGCCGCTGTCGGCAGTCGGTGAAACAGGCGCGCCCTCCGCCGCGCTTATTCCCAGTTTCACCAGAGCTTCTCTCCAGAGCCGCAGCGCGGCGCTGTCGTCGCTCCGCAAACTTGAGCTTTGGTTCCCTATAGACTTATTCCATGTTTGTAAACAGGGTTAGGTGCCATTGACATACTGATACGCTTGTAGCGACGTCGCGGCGCGTAGGCTCCGCCTAGCCCAAAGCTCGCCACCACCCTCTATGATCACGTGACAACTGGCACAGCAGCTGTAAAGCTGCCTCTGAGCACAGCGCGTCGTTGTCAGATTCTCGCACCATTTTCTCGGCTTCAATGACTATACGGGTAGGATCATCTTTGTGCTTATGCATTACAACTCTGCTTTCTAATTCCGTATGGCAGCAATGCATAAGCACAAAGACAATCGTGCCCGTATAATCGTTGAAGGCGAGAAAACGGCGCGGGAATCCGACAACTGCGTCAGCAAACCGTCGATTGCTCTCCTAGACAAAGAGCTACAGTTCCTGGCAAATGGAGCGCATGGCCAAAGAATCTACTCTTCGGTCTCGTGCATCGGGTGTACAAGTTTTGTTTTCTAGTGTTTATTAACAGCTAACTTTTCTTTTGTTTCCTGTTTCAGCCATATATATGTGGTATGCGAAAAAAACCTTCAGTTATAGTCTGTGCTTGTCCCCGCCTGCTTGTCGTTGGAGTTCTCTACCGCGCAGTATACATCGGTCATAAGGATACGACAAATTATGGCTTGATACGACGTCATCGTGATGTCATATGGTTACGTCATCACGTGATGATGAGTTTTTCCATCAGTCGTCCCCGACGCCGCCGACGCGGGATACCGATGGTCAAGTTTCGCGTTTGATTAGGCATCTATGGCTTTAGCCTTAAAAAGAGAAAGCATTAGGCGTCGCAGGCATCTGGCGCATCATCGGGTCTAGAAGCACCATGGAAGAAAAGCCGCAGGACGAGCTTGGAGTGGCTGTTTCTTACCTGGAAAAAGACAAATGGGAACACCATGACAAACTGCACTTGCGGCAAGGCCGCAAGCTACAGATATATTGCCAACATGTGTAGCCACAGTCAAGCTGAAAAAGCGAGCAATATAATAACACGGACACTCAACTGCTGGCCTCTACCGGCGGATACACACACAGTAAAAGTTATTGTAGAGCCCGCGGACAAACGTCGTGAACGATCGTTTGCCTTATGTTCCTGTTGGTATGCAATAATAAGGAAGGTCGGATCACTGGGATGAATACATTTTACTTCTTTTGCAAGGTCACATACAACGAAGGCACAAAGAAGCAACTAATAACATGGGCTTCCACTGGCGACTTCACTGTCATATATATTTTTTGTTAATTTATGGAACCTTTCGCAGCGCTATCACGCGTACCATAAAGCAATAGCGGCAGATGTAAGAGAACTCCACGTCACAGTCGAAAGGATATCTAGCAAAACGCACGCAGGCGAAAAGGAACACAATGGTGTAAACGCTACAGAGAGGCGCCTGGGGCTTTATAGAAGAGGAGGTTCGATATGGATAGAACAAGGACACAAACAAAGAAAGAATAAATGACAAATATAAAGGCCCCGTCCTCGCTATCGCAACGCTGGAAGCCCAGCTCTTCAGAGGTCGAGCATCCTCCAGAAATGAGATATGAAATGAGAATCTGCAACAAAAGGTTCAGCAAGAGGGTACATACATACATACATACATACATACATACATACATACATACATACATACATACATACATACATACATACATACATACATACATACATACATACATACATACATACATACATACATACATACATACATACATACATACATACATACATACATACATACATACATACATACATACATACATACATACATACATACATACATACATACATACATACATACATACATACATATACATACATACATACATACATACATACATACACATACATACATACATACATATAAATGACGGTAAGGCACGGGCTGTCATACATTAAAAAACAGCTGCTCCGAAAACAACGAAGGGACGAGCAAGAAGGAAGGAAGAAAAGGCAAACGAAAGAAATGGGGGGATTGCGGGTAGTGAAAACAAAACAAACCTGAAAAGGTTTAAAACTGCGAGGAATAATAGGCAGGGTTTGGCTGAAGAAGCGCTCAATGAAATGATCGATGACAAAGGATCAATGGTAAAAACAATCTCGGGACTATACACTCAGAAATCAAAAATAGTCGGAAGGAAAAAAATTGGGGGACCCTTAAGCTTCTTTTTCTATTAAGAGTTGAACGCGATAGCGATATCCGCACGCATGCTCACACACGAGCGCGCACACATACAAACACACACAAGCACACACACGACATGCCGATAACAAAGGTAAATGTTTCTGCCCTATTCAACAGCACTTCTACGACCGCAGTGTTTTGTGTGACCAAAGCACGAGCGAGGATTGTGCGCTCTTGCACTGTTGGGGCAAACTATAAGCAGTGCCGTGCGCCTCTATTCTCTCTGTGTTCGTACACGTTGAGTTCAGTGAGAGCAGACACGCACACACACTGCACTGACACTTTCTGCAACTGCAGTCAAAGTCATTGCGTATGCACAGAATCCATCGAAGTGTGTGAACAGCCCGGTGGCGTGAGGGAACATCTACAAGCGTGGTATTTTAAAGACGATAGTCCTTCTTGGGATACTCCAACGCAGAAATTTTGGTCTTTCTAGAAGTCTGTCTGTCTGACCCTCGATGCAGCCACCCGGCCAAAGTTTAACTAGTTGCTGAACGCCCAGCCATATTGAACTGGTGTTTGCGTTCAGACTTGTGAACATTTTCGATTAAAAACCAAATAGTACGCAATCTGAGGCGCTACATCAATACATAAGTATCTGGTCATGTGTTCCTTTATTAGAAAATACATAGATACTTGATTCTAAAGACCCTAGTGTTTGTTATGCTGCGCCGAAAATGCGACGCTGTGCGCGAACTACGACGCTATGCACGAAAGAGCCTCTGCCGACGATATGGTGCTGCCTCTGGCAGTGGCCCTGGGTTCCACATCTCACGCAGCGCCTCTATTTTGTCAATGCCAGCCAGCTGCGACCGATTCAACATGGAGTAGGTGCTGTCTCAGGCAAGGCAAAACATAGTAGTACGGCCGGCACAAGACTTCGACGACATTTGCAGCGAAGCACGCATATACGCGGCCATTTTTTTTTTCGAAGTATCGATGAAACCTCTACGAGTGGGTAAGAGAATGCGCGCACAAATGTGGGTGCGCTTTGTTATCGGTAACTAGCGATGCACCCACTACGTGTTTGTAAGGGAACATCCGCGCGGCGGATAACGTCATGTCTCGTAAATGGTGCGAAAACCGCGGCGCCACATTGCAAGGCCTCCAAGAGCTGTTGCGACCACACCACACGCCCATCTGCCTCTTTGGCGTCGGCAAAAAGATTAGAACACGATAGTGTAATCGAGCCGTCTTCGTATCGCTTTCTCAATCACTAGCCTACCATCTCTTCTTGGTGGAGGCCTAAACCGTGCCGAAAGCAAAGTCAAAGTGCGGACGCCCTCCGGCTCATATCTTTATTGTTACGATAGCAATTATATGGGCAGTCACACGGGCTTTTGCCGTCGCCGTCATGTCCCGTATAAAGTGCAAATTGATAAGATTCCCCAGCGCATCGTACGTTCTACCCGCAGGTAATAACGCGCGAGCGGGGGCGACGAGCACAGTTGAAGCGGAGATCATACGAGCCGGCCCATCTCCGTCGTTCGGAGGCGCATGCGATAAGATCCCCCCACTTGTTAGACCAGCCGTCGAATGCTTAAGCAGAGAGGAAACGCCCCGCCCGACTTTAACAAGCATGAAAAGACACGAAAGGGGAGGGGGGGGGTCCCTCGAGCAGCTACTGCGACCTTTGATTTTACAAGCGCGGTCGCCGTTGGTGCGCGCGTTATCTCGCTATCTCGGCAGCCGTCAGCGGGCGGCTCGGATATTCCCTACGTGCTGCGCTCTCAACACGAAGAGACGGTGCGAAAAATGTGCCTTGAGCGGGTGTATTAACGCGACAGCGTTAAAGAGCTCGTTTCGCAGAAATTCCGGCGTTGGCGTCGGTGTCGGCGTCGGCGGCGGCGTCGTTGGTTGTGAGCGAAAAATCATCATCTTGTCCGTGACCGAAAAATCGAGAAACATGAAAATAAAATAAATCAAAATTTCCGGGTCCGAGTGAGGATCGAACCCAGGTCGTCTGCGTGGCAATCAGGGGTTCCACCACACAGCCAAGCTTCTGCTTGGAATTGCATTGAAAATAACTTCCTCTGCTTGGAAATGCAGTGAAAGTAACTTTCATGCTTTACAAACACACGTGTCCTGTATACAGGCGTCACAATAGAGCATGTAATACCGCAATAATATTGCGTCGTACAAGCGTACATTGCCATCGGGCGTCAGAACATGTGAATATCTTAATGACATCGTGGTCCAAAGCCGGCCACCCATTACCAAAGGCACACACGTTACTGCGCGTATTGCCTTAAGACCACGTAGTGGGTGCATAGCAAGTTCGAAAACATTTCCCGCTCATAATTGTCCGTGCTTTAAAGCATACTACCCATTACATAGTATGCACTAAGTGATTGAAGTACACACTAGGTACAGGATACCGCTATCGCGTTCAACTATTAAAGGCGAAGCTTTAGGGTTCCCCAATTTTTCTCTTACACCATCGTTTTGTAGAGTTGCGTGAGATCGGATCTAAAAGAGTTAGCTGCCTGCCCCACTTCATATAACATTAAAATTTGTTGTTATCGCATTCATTACTTCACCCTTTCGGTGAAACTGACTTTTTTGTATCTACCTCAATTTTTCGCTCACGGACAGCGCTGATTTTTCGACCACAACCAGAAACGCCGTCGCCGAAACCGGCGCTATAATTTCGGAGAAACGAGCTCATTAACGCTACTGCTTCAACAGTCCCTGCTTCAAAGACCAGCGCTTGTTATTTGCAGCTATGCAGGGAGGAAGGGATAATGCGTTTCATACTGGGCAGCCATGGGTCTGCGTGCAATGGAAAGCTGAAAGGCATCAGGGGGGCGTACGAAGGCAAGAAAAAATCGAGCGACACTTTATACATTCCAAAGTGTGTACGGCGAAAGCGTGTGGCCATTCCACTGACTATATCATGTCTTTTTTCTTTTACACTATCAGTGGGATAACACACAAACCGAATTTGTGCGTGTTTTCTTCAATTATTTGCCGCGAATTGCACCGAGACGCGAGACTAATCTTCCTCCGTTCGCATGCGTTCGTATTTTCTCGCGCTTTGCGCGTCGTACAAACGCCATCCGCGTTCCAGCGCTTAAATTGACGGACCCTTTGTAAATTCCAAAGTTTGTTCCGCGAACGCCTGTGTCCATTGAGACGGCGTCGGTCAGAATGATTCCAAACGCTTGGCACAGCGACGCTACGCAAGCAAAACGCGAGCACTGTAGAGTCCGACGCGACCGGCGTCCGTTTGCGCACGCCGGCGGCCACCTGGCTCCGTGCCAGGGCTCGGACGGACGGACGGCACGGACAGACGGATGGATGGATCGACACGGACGGACATGGACGGAAGGATGGACATGCACGGATGGACGGACGGACGGACACGGAAGGACGGACAGACGCCGGACGGATGGACGGACGACGCCGTACGGACGGACGGACTCCGGACGGACGTGATCATGAGATATTAAAGGCTTTCGCACTTAAAAAGGTCACAGTTTGAAACGACTATTGAAACGACTATTGATAGTTTGAAATGACTATTGATAAGCTGTAGGAGCGGCAATCAAGAGACGTTAAGTTGAATGTGACTGAACAGTGTTTATCGAAAAGCATTCGCGGTGATTATGCGCATAAAACTCAACACTTGCTTCGTTACAGTTGGTAGCGTTTTCGCAAAGCCCCGACCTTTGCTTGCGTTAACTTGCCGCAAAAGGTGTCCCGCAGCGAACACCAAATCTGACAAGAAATACTTGCGTTGAAGCATGTATTTATGCCGGTGTGTACGACAACCGGTATAACAACAGCACGGCTGACTTACGTGTCATTTATTTTTCTTTATCTTCATTTCGTCGGCTTATGACTTGCTGCCTGCCTTTCGAACGACCAGCAATTTTTATTGAAAATGAAAACGCTTGATCTCACGCGCTGTGTGACGCAATGGTACCATGCACTTTATTTTTTGAACATACGAAACGCAAACAAGGTCGGAGGTAGAAAGTACTTCCTCATTGACAGGGCGAATGTGTGCGCCATCGAATATACGTCGAGCAAGCGTTTCCGCGCAAATGCGAACATGAACCATACGCATGCGCCAAAAGCGGATGAACCTCAATTACATGCAAGCGCACAGTAGCCATTCCCAACCTGCTCTGATCATTAACTTCGGGCTGATGGAAGAGGTGAAATCGTAACACGGCACGTTCGTCAGAAAACAGCAGACGACGCGCCTTTGTGTGCCATATTGGAAAAGCAGTCTGCTGCAAAAGGATGGTGTGTATTAATTGCAAACAAGATCCAGTTACTCTGTATTCGAAAACAGAGCAGCAGAACAAAAACTAGCGTCAGGTACGCGTACGCACGAACACTTTACGAAAAGTAAATTAAAGAAACGAGTGATACAGGAAATTTGAAATGAACGAACCAAGTACGCTTTGCTGAGTACGGCACAGCGAGCCCTTCGCTTCGTGCTCTTAATTAAATAGCGCGATTCCATGCAGAATGAGGGAATCGGTATATTGGTGTCGTTTGCAAATAAGCTGTTTATTTGCTTTATTGTTTGTTTACGTGCTCTTAGACAAAGCGTTACTTTCAAAAACCGTGCTTATGAATGCGTAAAAGGATGCACATTTGGGCTAGTTGGTGATCGTACGTCTCGTCAAGGAACAAGATGTACCAGCATTCTTTATAAAAACAAAGATCTATTCTAGAAAGAAGTAATTGAGGCTTGGAATATTAACACGTTGGCAAAGCATTGAATCAGCCAAGCCTCAGTATTCCTCCATGATAATGAGCTTGTGTATTTTCACAGCTCGTAACTTTTAACAAAAAGTCTTAACAAAAGTCTCGATTCCACGAAAGATCGCCAATGGACGTATGTTTGTTGTCTCTGATTTTCCTGCTAATTTTGTATATCATGTCCATATGACCCAATAGCGCGAAATCACACGATCTTTTCAAATAATTTTTTTTTTGATTAACAAAAAATCGACAAGCGTCGCCGGCTGACGACAACCATTTTACAAAAAGTGCGTTTTCGTGTATTCGCGACCATGCTAACAGCGATACAAGCTAAATATTTCAAACATCTTTCTTCGAAGCAAAAAAAGAACTGCAAGAGAAATTCCTCATACGATATTGTCGAATTCTGACCAACTTATGTATTTTTGAAAATTCTCTAAAAACGCTGCGTTTTTGAAACGCGGTTGATTTTGGGACGACATGGCTGCTTAAGTGAGATTCGTGGAACGCCACAGAAGTCGATCCAATTTCGTCGTGCCGTTGCCAACAAACATGTGTTACGAACACGTGCACGCAAACAAGGCAGTATAACATGCGCCCAGAGAGAGTGCACCCTTCCGCACCCACATCAGCAGACGTTTTCAGAGCACAGATAGAAGAGGAGGGCTAACATAATTTATAAACACATTATGCACACACGTCCGAATAAGGTATAGTTGATGTTTCCACGTATCGCCATCAAATCATAACATAGATTCTGAAGCAGTGTGAATATACAAGGAGCTTTAGCTAACTTGTGGGGAGTATGCTTTTAATTTCGCGCACTTTAAACTGGGAAAAAATTCAACAGGGCAGTTAGCAAGGATTAAATAATACAAAGTTGTTGGATGAATGTTACAACTTTTCCATCGAACATTTTTCGTTAGAGTTAATATAAGGTCAGTCAAGCATCTTTGTATTTACCAAGCTTATAGGATTGGCAGTTATCGTAGAAATATTCGGACACTTAAGAAAAAATGGAACAACATTTCCACTGGGGATTTATCGCTATAATCACTAATTGAAATCTTAATTCAGCAATATTTGTTAATTACCTAGCTTGGCGCATGGGGAAAATATCCTGACGTGGTGCGTAAGGCTCAGAGTAATACAGGACTACTTCTACACGCGTAGGGCATTTGTTTGTTCTGGTGCTAGGCGCAAGTTAACTGAAACACCGTATATTTAAGGCTAAAACGAATCACAGCATCGTGGTTGTTTGTTCAACCTCGGAACGCAGAAAGGGACCTTCAACATGGGCGTTAACATTAACGTCCTAAGTAGTCACGTGATCACGGATGACGCCATGAATGTCTTCAAATATTTAAATAAACAGTACATAGAGAAAGTGAATGCACTAGGAAATCACATTTAAAGGGACAAAGTGAAACAATGAAACGGTTTAGATTGATAAATTGTACTCTAACAATGCTAGCATCGTTCATGTCACCATCAGATGTTCATTAATGAAATGATAACGACAAGGTCAAAGCTTAATCTTCGGAATTTCGTGCCGAAATCACCGCATATGGCGTCACGGATTATAAAATGTATTTTCTTATTGCGGTGGCAGTAGCTCAACAAAATTTTCTGAAGCTCGCTCTGTTAAGTCTATGGCCGCCCACAGAGCTCAATATAATTCATTTTATTGCGATAGCAATTACATGGACACTCTCGGCTGATTTTGCCGCCGCCGTCACCGTCATGCCCCGGATATGTATATGTATGTATATATATCAAAAATGCCCAAAGAAAAATAAATCAGAAGAAAAAAAATTCCAAGGCACTCGACCGGGGATTCGAACCAATTCGCTTACCAAGCGTCTTCACGCGGAAAGCGTGGTAATTTTGGAAATTGTAAAAGAGTAATTTGCCAACATGAGAAAAAATATTTTCATTAATGTCCCTTTAACTGTCCCGCAGATCGGCAGCCTGGGGAGTTACGTAAACATCAATAGAGCTAAGCCATTCGTAGGCGTTCCAGTTCGCGATAGAGACAGCAAAAAAAGAGGGGCAGAGTATCACTGCGCCAGTGCTTGCGGCATTTGGAAACCGCCGCTCTACTTACCATCATTCTTCTTCAATTCTCGACACGACGTGCGAGGAGCTAGAGGGTAACGCTACACTGCCACTGTGAGGTTCTTGCAACCGCTAGACTGCCATTTCCACGAAGGGGCAACATCGTTAACGGGGTAACAACCGTGGCTACGCAACCACGAGCGTTCGGAAAAAGTGTTGCGCAGAAAACGAAAGTGCAATGAGAAACCAGAAAGTGTAAAAAACTACAATACCGCCGTTCGTCGAACGAAAATCCTCCGATCGAGATATGTTGGCGACGAGTCGAGAAATCGCAGGTCGTTACGCCGCGAAAGAAGCTCACACGGAGCTAGCAGCTACTTCTGCGCACGGAATACAAACAGAAACAGAGAATAAATATTAACAAGAAATAAGCCAATAAAAATGAGAAAAGACGCCGTGGAGCTGACGTTTTGAAACACAAAAAAGGGGCGTAAGGACTGCGCAAAGTGATTCTCTCTTTGCGCCGAAGATGACTGGGCGTAACGTTGCATGGAACAGCAAAAGGTGCCAGACAACAACACAAAGAAGATGAGCGAGTCGATCATGAAGAATCGACATAGCGCAACAACACGTCTGTACAAATCAGGCTCAAAAAAAAAACAGAAATATACAGCCTTTCTTCGAAAACACTTTTTCATTATTTCGCAATAGCTCCCTTACCCAGCACGCCCCACTGCGAAAAGTTTCGATTATGCACTGAATCTTCTAAGCTTAAACGCTTAATTTTAATGCTGTGGGACAGGCTTCACGACAAAAAAAATGAAGACAAAGCGCATAGAGAATCAGGTGAAAACAAAGGTGGTGGCATACCTCCCGGCTTCAAAGCCACGAATACAAAGACTCTGTGTTGCAAAGACCTAATTATATTCGACAGGCCTAGTAATCAATAAGACACTCTGCAAAGTTGGGCTCCTCTAAAAGAAAATTACAGAGCTCCTTCAGTGTGCTTCAAGCCAGACATTGTGTCCTTACAAATTGCTTAGCATTTGCAGCATGTCCCAACATGCCCTAGAGACGACGCTACGTTGTAGTCTAGCGAAAACAGTAACGATACTTTTTGGCATGTGTGACATAGGCCCTTCAGGGGCCCTGCAGCATTTTTTCAGCATGGTCAGAAAAAGCTGCTGATCGGTAGGCGAGGCTCTGGAGAACACGCGAGCCAAACATTATAGCGCAGCCCGCGACCTGGAATTTACAATGAATTCTCAAAGTCACCTAAAAATTGCTCCCTCTTCTTTCTGCAAGTGATGCCATATCACCAAATGAGAGCGCCATTCACCCAAATTCACGACCATTGGCTGATTTGAGCACCATGAGCTGCATAGTTACAGAGGCCGCCGCGAGAGGCCGCCACGTGCCCGCACGCGCTCTCAATCACACTGAAAGTAAGCCGCGCGTTTGACGGAAAAAACAAGTGCTCAAGGCCATGACGCGCGCGTGACGTAACTGCTTTCCCCCCATGCCATTCCTTCTCGCTTAGCTTCCAGAGCACTCGTCGGGAAGAGAGAAATCAGTGACAGCGTGCAACAAACCTCTACAACTCCATTCGTACTAGAGGAATTCTAAAGTTTTTTGTAGCGGTGGATTCGTGGCGAGAAATTGCGTCGTTGAAGCCCTTCGATGATTACTTGGACCAGTGTTCCAGGGCCCCTTTAAGGCGTAACGCTTCTTGTGTATGTTCCTATTACAGTATATCCGATGCAAGCCATTTGCTATGTTTAAATAGAACAAGCGCATCGTGGTATCTATTGCTGTGTGACCAAGAACCATGGCCACACATGCATGGCACTGAGGCGGAGGTCCGTTTTTTGTAGCAACAAAATGAACACATCGCGTGCATGAAAAAAGCATTCACATGAAAGACAAGAAAACGGGAGCATTATGTGTACCATTGCAGCGTCGACTTATTGAAGCAGAGGTCTTTCTTTAATAAGGCGGTAAGCCTTATTATGCGTCATCAAACGGGGAAATTGACTGACGACGTCCCGCGGCGTCGGGGACGAGTAATTCGAAAAATCATCAAAATGAGATGCCGTCACAATGACGTCACGGATAGCCAAACAAAATTTGTGGCGACAATATGACGTCGACGTTATGTAACGTGACATAACGTCACATATCTCATCACATTGCATCGTAGATTGGTCAATGGTGGATCGATCACTGAGGCATTGCTAAACCAGATGACGTGCCTTCAATCTTGGAGGCAGTGCAAAGCCACGATAGGTGCAGAAAGCTTTTGAAGTGTAGCAGGGCAGCATCAATAGATTGGCTGAGAGGAAAAAGAAGATGGCTTTCGCCTTCGAATGTATGAATGAATGAATGAAAAACTTTATTCTTGCAAAAAAATTTTCGCGATGAAGGTGGTACCCTTAGTCAAGGGCCCCTGTTGCCTCTGCTATCTTGCGAGCTCTGTCGATCAGCTTGAGCTGTTCTTCAGGCTTCGAGCACAACAGCGCAGCCTCCCGCTGCTCTGGTGTTGGTGTGTTGCTTTACGAGAAAGTTTGCAGGGGTAAATCGTGGTAGGCTATTACGGACATTATACACACAAATCTTAGGTGAATTTATAAGGGACCTTGTGAGTTTTTTCCTCACGTGGACTGTATAATTTCGTGACGTGAAATCACGGGCAATTCAGATCATTTTAAATAATAACAAGATTATCTACGTTTTTACGTCCTAAAACTACAAAATGATTATGAGGGATGCCGTTGTGGAAGGGTCCGGAAATTTCGACCATCTGGTGTTCTTTTACGTGCACCGACATCGCACAACAGTACACGAGCGTCTAGCCTTTCAGCTCCACCGAAATTCAACCGCCGCGGCAGGAACTGAACCCGCGACCTCCGGGTCAGTAACATAAACACCACAAACACTGCTCCCCCCACGGTGGACGAATATATTAAAAGGCAACATCGATATTCGCGAGTGAAAATGTGCAAAGGAAACAGGCGAGTAGAAAGAGGACCAGCGAAATACTGTATTTTTTTTATGTGAAGAGAGTGAGCGAGTGAAACAACTTTATTCTGTCCGGAATAGACGCGAATAAACGCAACGTCACCGGGCTAGGCCCTGTCTAGAACCACCAGGATAGACCTGACGGCCCTCGCGCGGGCCCTCTTCATGGCCAGGATTTGAGAGGTCTGGTCCTGGGCCTTAATGAGTTCCTTCATTTCCGCTTGGGTGAAAGCGGAAACGACCGGGGCGCAGCCCCACAGAACATGCTCGAAGTCCGCATAACCACCACACAAGGGACAGTCCGGGCTTGGGAACCATTCGGGGTACATTGTGCGCAGTTCCGCAGGGCTAGGGTAAGTCCTTGTTTGTAGGAGTCGGCGAGTGGCAGCTTGGGCCCTGTGCAACGAGGAGCTTGGCAGGGGCAGCAGTATTCTTGAGAGATAATGGTGCTTGCCTTAACGGTGCAGATAATGGTGGTTTGTACGAGCATAGATCATTGGGTCGCCTAGGAGATGACGCGTTACCCGGCGCATGGTAAGACAAACGGTCAATGTCGCTTGCGTCCGCAAATCTGTAAAATCCATTTCCCAAGTATCGCGAGGCCTTGCCTTCTCTAGGCAACAAACCTCAAGGCGACTGTGTGATGGATAGCCCTGTCAAAACGCACCAGAGCTATCACACTCACAGGGCTCCAATGGTAGCGTCGATTAGAAGTGCAAGAAACAGGGCCCGCGACGTTGGTTGATGCATTCGAACAAGGACTCCAGCGTGTGCGCTATCCAGCTCACCAATGGCGACTTCCCGCGCAAGAAGACGAGACACACAGTTCGTGCGAAAATGGCATTTCGATCACGCGCCAACAAAAAGCGCTCGAAAGCAAGGCCTCGCGCTCCAAGGACTCCGTAAGAACAAGCTCGTTCTGTGTGCTGCATTTCTCTCGGAGCCCCTACAGGGAAATACAGCGTAATATGCGACGACTACTCTGATCAAGAATCGAAGAAAAATGCAAAATAGAAGGTTCGGGCCGAAAGCTGGGTTGATAAATGGATTGCACGACGCTTTCCTGCGACGTTGCAGACACCTTTGTTGATCTCAACGCGGCGTATCCAGCAGGGATTGTGTTTTGGTTATTTAGAACACCGTAGATTTGTACGCCGCATATACACGAAAGCAGGGTGTTTTCTTGCAAATCTTCTGTAAGTACGAAAGCCTGATCAAGCCGACAGATTTCTGGCGGTCCCTGCTAGTGCGTTTTCAGCTATAGAGCCTGCTGCATATCACAACGAAGGCTGCACGTATAGGCCTTCGAACGCATGTATGTAGAAGCTAAGAGTCAGTATTTGTATATGGGTCATTATTTGTAGCTCATTCGAGGAGCTTGCAGTGTTTATTTAGCCCAGGGTCACAAAACGCGTACTCTCGTGGCTTAGTAAGAACCATAGTTAAAAAACAGAGCGAAGTAGACATTGACAAGAAGGCACACGAACCAGCGCTGGTCCTGTGTGCATTTTGCTGAACTTAATAGGCAGATAGATGAGCATAGTCAAACGCTCGCTCGACAGCAATGGGACGAAGTATGCAATGCCATCGACGGGCAAATGAGGAGCGGAGCGCAAATGGAAGCTCCTCAACCATTCACTTAGGGACAAACAATCCAAAGCCAATCAGCAGCTTACAGTCGATAGACTTATCCACAATTAACTACAGTGACATAATAAAAATTATGTCAATGTACTTGTTCCTACCGCATCATTTAAGTACGAATAGCCTGCCGGCAGCCACTCGTTCTCCTCCCCCGAATATGTACGCAAAAAATAACGCATATTCGGGACAGGGGAAACGACAAAACTAGGTGCATAAAAAAGGGAAACAAGGTGAGTGAGGAAAGGAGGCATAAAAAAATTGGGGGACCCTTAATCTTCGCCTTTAAGAGTTGAACGTGATAGCGATATTCCTGTCCCGAGTGCCTACTAGCGCATACTTGCAATGCACCCACTACGTGGTGTTAAGGGAATACGCGCAGTAATGTGTGTGCCGTTTGTAATGGGTGGCTGGCTTTAAACTACGAAATCGTAATGATAGTCACATATTCTGACGCCCGATGGCAATGTACTCTAGTACCACGCAATATTCCTGGGATATTACATGTTATATTGCGACGCCTATATAAAGGACGCTTGCGTTTGCGAAGCATGAAAGTTATTTTCACTGCATTTCCAAGCAGATGAAGTTATTTTCACTGTATTTCCAAGCAGAGGCGTGGCTGTGTGGTAGAACACCTGCGTGCCACGCAGACGGCCTGGGCTCGATCCTCATTCGGACCCGGAAATTTTTATTATTTATTTTATTTGCATCTTTCTCGATTTTTCGGTCACGGACAAGATGATTTTTCGCTCACAACCAACGACGCAGACGCCAACGCCGACACCGACGCCGACGCCGGAATTTCTGCGAAACGAGCTCTTTAACGCTATCGCGTTAAAACAAAAAGGGACATTACAATACGGATTGTAGAATGTTTAGCGGTGGTCGTTGAATATCCCTTTTAAAGAACACATTTTTGGGACCCTTTTATGCAGGATTGTAGAACCTCCCAAAATGTTATACTGGCCGGACATTAGCGGAGAAATACGACTGATACAGTCCGATGAACGGATTATAAGCACCCGTTGGAAGACTTCGCTTCGGATTGGCCAGTCCGCTTCGTAGCAGTTTTATATCGCTTGTGTGCTAGCTGGGTGTACGGCAGAACACTTGTTTGCGTCGCAGCAGGCCTGGGTTCCATTCCCACACGAACAAATGTTTCTAATTATTTATGTATTTACATCTTTCTCAAGCTTCCGATTAATTAATCTTTTCAGTGCCACCTCGGGTAGTCTTCAGACGGTCTCGTAATCTGCATGACATCCTAACTTCATCTAAGACAAGCGTTCCCGATAATGTCGGTTGTCGACCTTGCAAGAAAGCCGCGATGCAAGGTTTGCGCGCATATGAAGACGTCAGATATTGCTAAAAGCACTGGTTCCGAATTCTTCTATAAGATTAAAGGTAATTTCGCGTGTGACACCTACAACTGTATCTATTTGCTCGAATGTTCCGTCTGCAATTTACAGTACATTGGACAAACCGAAACGCCCTTCAGATACCGATTTAACAACCACAAGTGTCATGCTGCCACTATTCCGAACCTTCCGCTATCAAAACACGTGCGCACTCCGGGCCACTCATTTGATAATATTACAGCTACAATCCTTCAATCTGGTTTACCGTTCCCACCACGAAAGAGAGCTTCGAGAATCGTATTTAATCTATAAATTTAAGGCCGTTACTTGTGGTATGAATGAAAGTTCTGGCAAACCGCGCGCCGGCGCACATTCTCGGAGGCCATGCATGAAGCAACAATCGAATCCGAAAGGAAAAAATCAGCACGCAATTAGTACGTTGTTGAATAATAATAATAATATCTGGGGTTTAACGTCCCAAAACCACCATATGATTATGAGAGACGCCATAGTGGAGAGCTCCGGAAATTTTGACCATCTGGTGTTCTTTAACGTGCACTGACATCGCACAGTACACGGGCCTCTACCATTTCGCCTCCATCGAAATGCGACCGCCGCGGCCGGGATCGAACCCGCGACCTTCGGGTCAGCAGCCGAGCACCCTAACCGCTATACCACCGCGGCGGACTACGTTGTTGAAAGTAGCACAGATAGATGTCATTTTAACATGCCCACATTTGCCTCATTGACACTTTGATAATTAGGTGAGTATTTTTGAAGTTACGAATTTAATTATGACTAATTAATTAATTCACATTTATGAAAAAAAATAGTAGCGGCTACTACAGTATACTGGAAATAATATGCACAAGGCCTGCTTCGCGTAACGCCATCCCGCTTTTTTTTAAATCATGCTGCGTGATAAGTGGGACACCCCTGTATATACTACATGTGTGTGTGTGTGTGTGTGTGTGTGTGTGTGTGTGTGTGTGTGTGTGTGTGTGTGTGTGTGTGTGTGTGTGTGTGTGTGTGTGTGTGTGTGTGTGTGTGTGTGTGTGTGTGTGTGTGTGTGTGTGTGTGTGTGTGTGTGTGTGTGTGTGTGTGTGTGTGTGTGTGTGTGTGTGTGTGTGTGTGTGTGTGTGTGTGTGTGTGTGTGTGTGTGTGTGTGTGTGTGTGTGTGTGTATGTGTGTTTGTGTGTGTGTGTGTGTGTGTGTGCGCGCGCGTGTGTGCGTGCGTGTGCGTGTGCGCGTGCGTGCGCCATCGGTTATGAAAAGTTTTATGAAATCTCAACATTTCCCGTAAAATTAACAAACTTTATTTTTATTTGCCAGCCAAACCATGCAGTTACTTCGTCTTTGCCCGTAGGTCGAAAAAGCAGCGCTGAGTACGTGCCTATCCCGATTTGCCACCGGTGAAAAGAACGAAGCCATTTGCGTAAGAATATTTGCCAGGAGAATGCAAGGACGATATAGAGCTTTGACTGTCGGACATTTGAGAGACGCAACGATGAATGAAATGATCGAAACTGCACCTAAAAAATCGTGAAGTTAATAGCTTAACGGTGGCTACGCCTGTGATTGGAGACAGTTGGAAAGTGCGGCAGAATTTTTGAGGTGCATATTCGGAACTACGCTCTGCAGTCCGGCCTAGTCAACAGAAGCAGCGTCTCAGCACCTACGGGTCGTCGCTTCATGCCGTTTTGGAGAACTTTTCAAAAACGTCGAGACGCCAAATAAAATTCCCATTTCTTTCATCCTTTATCAACGCTCCTTTATGCTTACATAAAATGCCGCCACACGGCGACCGTCTGCCTAGCTGCGGTTCAAACACCGGGTGCGGGCTCAAAGGCCTTGCGGTTCTGAACAGGCGAGCCACAAGCTCAAAAAAATATAACACCATCACTTCGCAAAGCATTGGGAGTCCACGCCAGTGCCCCGTTCATATTTTTCACCTCCTTTCAAACGCGGACGCCGAAGTCCCAGACTCGTGTAAAAAAGAGGGCGCTCCGTTTTGAATACGTGCGCGATTTGGAAGTCAGCGCACCCGTGCCCATAGGACCCATTGTGAACGTAGGTATACGAAAAAAAATAATAACGATAACAATACGGTGGCAACGTAAAGCCAACGTGAAGCAAGTGACGGTGAAAAAGAAACACGGAATAGGTGAATGCATGCGTCGCATAAAGAATTGTTCAGAGATTCGCAATAGCACAGTTTCGTCGAAGTTGGTAGGATAGGCTCGACAACCTGAGCAATAGGACAGCGTTGTGACACTTGCGTTAGCAGGCGGCTGAACTCGCTCGCAATTGCGCAGCCAGTCTTTGCAATTTATTGCTGTTCGAGAGTATGATGTAGCAGTTAGCTAATGCAGGTAGAACGCAAGACTTTTGGCGCTTGAAGTTCAGCCTTCCTTTGTGTACAGAGCAGTGCGATCAAGTTACGAAACACGGCTCAATATATTATTGAAGCACCACTGGTATTTTAATATATCATAATAGATGGTTATTGAAAATAGCTAGTTGAAATAAAAAGCAACGCGACTTACAACTGGAACTTAGAAACAAAGTCTTTATGTAATATCGGGCAGCACTCCGAAGATGACAAGGCCAAACGAAAATTAAGGTAGCTTCGCACCATAGGGGTGCTAAGCCGGAAGGGAGTGCGGAGCTGGGAAGCCTTTTTTTGTTTCTCTGAGGCTTTCTGTTTCTTTCCTCCTCTCTTTCTTTATTTACTCTTATTCCGTTGTTTTTCTGTCTTTTTTTCCCTATTGATTTTTGTTTGTTGTTCCTCTCTTTTTTTTATCTCTTTCTTTTTCTTGTTCTTTACATTTTTTCTTCACATTTTTTTCATTTCTTTCTCTCTGTTTCTATTTCTCGCTTGCTTCCTTTTTTTTTCTATTTTTATACTTGGTTTTTCCTGCCTTAAGCCAAGCGACGACAGCACACGACTGCATACGAGAGCCCGGGCAACTAATGTGCTCCGCACTTAACATCACCAAGGCGCTCGAAGAACAAGAGGAAGAAGACATCTCCTTGGAGCAAGCGCACACTCAATATGCTACAGTTGGCTATGTTATACGTGGTTTCGCATGCGTTACACCAAACTACAACAGCATATGATGACAGCGTACGACAGCTTACGACAGCTCGGGCCCCTAAAATGCTCCGCACTTAAAAAAAAACTTCCCCATCTTCCGCTAAAGGGAACCATGTGTGGATGCGAAGCCGCGGGGAGATAATTAGCTTGAGCGGGAGGAACGTCGCCGCTCTCGTTTCACGGCAGCGGTGCGGGCGCTCATCGCGGCGCTGCACAGGAGAGAGAATCAGGCGCGCGCGCTCCGTCATTTTCATACCGCGGAACTACCGTGGCGCCCCCCAGCGGAGTATGCAGCTGTCACACCATCTGTCGTGCGCGCCGCTCCGTACAGGATTCCTAGAGGAAAGGACGGGGGGGGGCAGCAGGAGAGGAGAGAGAGGGGGAGGGGACGTGCATGCGCTGTGGGGGGTGTAGGTACGTGGGAGCGGCTCCGTAGAGTAGAGGATTCCTAGAGGAGAGAGGGGGGAAAGGACGCCGGAGCCGCTCCGTAGAGTAGATGATTCCTAGAGGAAAGATGGGGGAGAGGACACGCATGCGCCTGTGGGACGCCGCTCTGTAGAGTAGATGATTCCTAGAGGAGAGAAAAAGGGTGAGCGTAGGAGAGGGGACGCGCATGCGCTGTGGGGGGTGTGGGACGCGGGGGCCGCTCCGTAGAGTAGAGGATTCCTAGAGGAGAGGAAGGGGTGAGCGTAGGAGAGACAGGGGGAGGGGACGCGCATGCGCTGTGGGACGCGGTAAGAAGGGACGGACTAAGCCCCCTCCAAACACATGCAAGCAAGATCAAGGAATGGGGTCAACCTGGGTGACAGACACCACCTGCCTAGCCATTACTAAGCAGCCTTTCTGTGCTCTCGGCCATGACTCTGATGATTGTAGTAGGGTTGACGGCCTTCGTATTACTACAGTCTTCTGGTTCGCATAATGGGGTGCTTCCCTACTTCATGAAAGTGGCCGGACGCGGGACGCGGGACACGGGACGCGGGACGGGGGTCGGGGGGAGGGACGGACAGAGCCCCGAGCATAAGATGCTTTGCATCTAAAAAATCGGAGGCGACTTTAACGTAAGTGGCTGGTTGTGGCAGTCACCCATCGGTGTTCGTGTGCCCTGGTGTATTGCTTAAGTGGAACTTTGCGTTTCACGCGCAGCCAGCACCTGGTAGGAAAAAGCGCAAGTGTGAGATCTGATCCGTCAAATGGCGCAACGAACCCATTCCGATGGGTGTCTCGTATGCAATGGCTGTTTCCAAAAACCTATTCGCAATGCCCACGAACTATAGTTGGCGCGCTGTACGATTCAAGATGGCGCCCGATGGAGGGTCAATCCGTTTTGTTAGCATAGGAACAGGTAGGACGTGCGGACGTACGGCCCGTGCCACTTTCACCGGATGAAGTCATGAGCTGCACTGAAATGGATATGAGACCGAAATGCTTTCTCAAACCATGGAAGCTCGCCACCTAATTATTTGCCGCGATGTGAAAGGTTATATTTCAGCTCCGTTACCGTGCATAAGCGATGCTGTGCGAAATCCTGTGCGTGCTGCAGAAAGCTTCATGAACTAGAATTGACGTATGACCTGAACGCCACTCCGAGATACTGTGTACCGAGCCGGCCTGACGGATTTGCCGCAGTGGTAGGTCGCTAGCGAGTAGCGTCATCGCTGCTGCACGGGACCGAATGTTTAACGTGGCGATGGTTTGCAAACATACCCCGTCGTCATTACTTGCGCAGTCAGGAACGCGGAGTTGCTTCTTCAACGGAACACAAGCATTTAACATCCTATTTAGTAGCGCTTGTGTCACAGCCATGCTCAGACTCAGGCCGTGCGCAATTCACTGCACTCGGATGCCGCAGGTTCGATCAGCACGATCGAAACATGAATATCGAAAAGAACACGCACGTATGCTTTTCGCAACGACGAATTCTTCGACGTTGCGAAAATGCGTCGAACAACTATGCAGATCAGAAGGTACCGCTGAAGTACAGGAGAAGTTAGCGGAGAGGCGTGAATTGTGGCCGTGACTGCACGTTTCATCGCTCTAAGCATTTCGCTTCCCTGTTCCGAACTCGAGCGCTTTGGCGGCATGCGGCGCTCGATAATATCCACAATAATTGCGCTACGTGCAATGTACAAGAAAAACTACGTTTTTATTTTGATCTCGCTGAAGGATACTATACATTAAATACAATCAAAGTGACTTACGAGCGTGAAAAAAAGCCGGCAGATCCCCCTCACTGTGGGAATCGATGTAATGCGAAGCAGCCAGGAAGGAGCAAATCATGTATTACATAATTTGCATGTCGTGTTTTACATGTTACAACCTGTCATTTGTGTTCGTCATACAGTCACGTCGCGATATACCAATTTTGGTGTAAGTCAAGCTAACGGTCTGGACGCAAGCGCACCATGAGCGTGGCATGTAAATGGCATTGTAGATGACATGCATGCCAAGATTTTCATGTTACCACCTGCCACTTATGTTCGTCATACAGGCATGTCGCTCAATTCTAAATTTGGTGTATATCAAGCTAACGAAACGGCCGCGAGCATGCCATGACCGTGGCATGCAAGTCATGTCGCACATGACAAGTCATGATTTCCACATTCCCACTTGTCATTTATGTTCGTCATACAGTCATGTCACTCAATACCAAATTTGGTGTATATCAAGCTAACGAAACGGCCGCGAGCGCGCCATGAGCGTGAAATGCAAGTCATGTCGCTCATGAAGTCATGATTTCCATATTACCACTTGTCATTTATGTTCGTCATACAGTCGTGTCACTCAATATTAAATTTGGTGTATCTCAAGCTAACGAAACGGCCGCGAGCGCGCCATGATCGTGGCATGCAAGTCATGTCGCTCATGAAGTCATGATTTTCATATTACCACTTGTCATTTATGTTCGTCATACAGTCATGTCACTCGATCCCAAATTTGGTGTATATCAAGCTAACGAAACGGCCGCGAGCGCGCCATGAGTGTGGCATGTAAATCATACTTTTCATGACAAGTTAGTCATGATTTTCCTGATATGACCAGCCACTTATGTTCGTCATACAGTCATGTTATGCCATACCAAATTTGGTATAAATCCCATTAACGATACGGCCAGGAGAGCACAAAGTCGTAGGCGGCTAGATAGATAGATAGATAGATAGATAGATAGATAGATAGATAGATAGATAGATAGATAGATAGATAGATAGATAGATAGATAGATAGATAGATAGATAGATACCCTCAAAGTCGCCGAAGTTCGCTCAGAAATGCTTCGCATTTAAAAACATTAGCGCGCGAGAAGACGTGAAGAGCAACCCGCTCCTCGTGAGTTAGCAGCTGATCGTTCATCGTCGCTGTGACACTCTGCGCTTTCACAGCCTTCTCCGTCCAGTGAAAAATCCTCGCCGTGAAGGTGGTTCCTCTTAAAATCATTGCCGAAAGCAATCTGAAGAATTTCCTCCGCCGAACGACTTCGATTAGTCCTCGTCACAACGTTACCTGGGCGCGCAGAACTGGCAGAACTTCTTGCTCTCACACCGGCCAACAAACAAATCGCTTGCAGAGTGCTGCCATCTATCAACAAACGTACAAAAACAAGCGGCGCAGCGCTGGCCACTTTGAGATTACTCAGTTATACAGGGTGTTTCAAGAAATGTGTCCACTATTTTTAAAAAATCAGGAAAATGCGGTATTTCCTCGCTATCTTCACAGTTGCTTTTTCTGTAGCGGCAGGCATCTTAAGATGGTTGCAAACACGATTGGGGACAGTCATTAAGAAAGTTAAATTAATTAACTTTTTAATTAGCGGAGTTAAGTGGTTAAGTCCAATGGAAGAATTGAAGTCCTTCTTACGAAGAACCCATTTCAGCTTTGAGATTTTGAAAAAGCGGCCTCTAAGAATAACTGCGAAGTAATGAAGTTCTCCCAAATTCAGCGGCGAAACCGAAACCGAAACGCGGAAGAGCGCAACTGCCACATTCGTCCGAGACGTCCACAATGAGTGAACGTCATTATATCAACCATCAACCGACTTCTTGAGGTGAGTGTGTGGGCTGCGCTTGCTGTAGTAGCACGCATGACGCACATACGTTAACGAACGGAGAAGAACTGCACCTCTGTAACCATTGTCTTGAGCAGTGACGTCATTCTAGTCGTCTGCTTGTTGCGCTCAACGGTGCTTGGGTTTCGGTTTCGCCATTGAATTTGCCTGAATTTCATGACGCCACAATAATTAATAGAGGCCGCTTTTTCGAAATCTCAAAGCTGAAATGGGTTCTTCGCATGAAGGACTTCAATTCTCCAATTGGACTTATCCACCTAACTCCGCTAATTAAAAAGTCAATTAATTTAACTTTCTTAATTACTGTCCCAAATCATGGCTTCAACCATCTTAAGATGCCTGCCGCCAGAGAAAAGGCATATATGAAAACAGCGAGCAAATACCGCATTTTGCAGATTTTTTTAAAAATAGTGGACACATTTCTTGAAACACCCTGTATATCGCTAGCTCACGCGACTTCCCGCCTACAATGTTATAAGTTCATGCACTACAAGAGCACTGACGAATGCTTTATGCAAGTAAAACAAAGTGAGTTTCAACTGAGAAGGTCAGACGACAGCGTTTAACCAACCTACGTCACCAACGTGGCTACACAAAACCTCGCGAAGCTGATATTTGTACGATGTGGGTCATCGTTGAACGCGCGAGTTGGCACGTATTTTCACGAAAACTTCGCGTCTCGCAAGAACGAATCAGATTTATCGTGTCACGGAGGGCCCGGTTTGTTCACTGATGCAGGAAACATGCAAACTCGTAGTGTTTGTTTCCTGCTAACACAGCCGAACAAGTGAGCGACTGCGTAGGGCTACTGGGGCTACCATGGTGTCGTCTACTGATCATCCATGAGAGGACGCTCCTAAATTCCGCTAGGGGCGCGACAGTCTATGGGCATTGCGAATACTAATTATATTAGTCTCATTTTATTGTATGCCACACCTTAATGTCCACTCTATCGTATCCGACCCTTAACTTAATCCACTTCAGCCCTTTTTTTTTCAATTTTTATCAGGGATTTCTGGGAACCCGCGTAGGCGCTTAACAGCGTGGTCTGTAAACATAGCAAAGGGTATCACTTCTTACTTGTGCCATCAAAAAATAAAAAAAGAAGTATCAAAGCAAGATTGTTCTTTACAGAGTTAACTGGATAAGAAAAAGGTACTAGTAATAATTACGGCGACTTCAAACAAAGCCGTGATTGCCAAAAAAAAAAAGGAGACGGAAACTGAAGCAATACGAACATTGGAAGCAACGTTGTCACGTGATCCTAACGTCACAGCCCTTAGCTGCATCCCTTTCCCCGCTCTAACTCAGTCACCGAACGAACTACTATGCCAAGGACATACACCCCTGCATGTTGACAAGCGTGCTCAATTGATTTTTTTATCCACTGTAACCTGGCTTTACAGCTAAAATACCGCTCGAGGCACGGCGCGTCTGAATGTATCGGAACCATCCCGAACATTTTCGATGGTTGTATGCAGATTGCGGGAACGACCGGAGTAGTTGAGTGCACTCTAGAACTTACGCGAGCAGCAGCGATAACGCAGGAATATAAGACAAATAAGCATGTATAAAGGCCAAACCCCATATGCGCGAAAATGTATGCGACAGCGACGAGCGACGCGACGTAGATCGCCTTCGCGCAAGCGGTCGCTTGCATGGGCAAACCCTATTCACGCGACTGCTTCGGTGAGCGATCTCCACTGTTGCTGGCATGAGGGCGTTTACTCGCAAGCGGCGCGTTGTCAGCGGCATGCAATGTAAAATACTGTGATTTGTTGCATAATAGTACATAGAATGTTTATTGTCTTATCTGTTTCAATTCCATCAGTGCTGCTACGTGCCGCCAAGCCGCGTCACGGACGGCGCGGGACTTGAAGTTCCTGTCACTGAGGTCCCATAGTGAACGTTTGCGTTCAACGACGGCAACGTTGCGCTCGTTGCCGTTGACAAGTTGATGAACACTGTTGCTGATGCGCGTCGATAAGCAAGTGACAACAACCAGCAGCACGTCACTTACGTACATCCTGTTTCGGTGTTTTGCTATTGGCTGCTCGAACACAGCTCTTCCGGGCGACGGGCGACAGATTCCAAATCTGAAGAAGCGAGCGATCGCGCGAAATCGACCACGCGACACGTCGCGCGAACGGCCAGTTTCGTCGCTGATAGCGTCGCTCGTCGCTGTCGCGTGCATTTTCGCGCATATGGGGTTTGGCCTCAAATGCTGACGCGCTTCACTCATAAGTGGCCGATCATTGACGACCCGCAACTGTGCTCACCGCTGTCAGTGTACTACTGCAAGTGTCACTTGCTCTGCTGGTCGCAACTTCTCAATGAAGAGTTCAGCCTTCACCGCTATGACTGTTGGGTTATTCAGCGCCAAAACCACGTAATAATATTCCACGAAGGAACAGTACAGACCTTAGCAGTACTACCGCCGTTAAAACCTGCTGCTGGTTCATAATTAATTTCAAGCGTATAAACACCAAAACCACGCCATCTGACACATGGTAGTGGGGAACTCAGTGAACTTGTGGAACTTGTGTGTCTTTTAACGCACGCCTAAATCGGAACACACGGTGTTTCGGAGCACACGTGCGCCTAAATCGGAGCACATGTACGCCTAAATCGGAGCACACGGTGACTATTTGGTTGCAGGAGCAGTGTTAACATGTATGCTACCAAGTAGCTCTGCTCTCTGTTATTCTAAGCGTCGCTCTTATCCTCGCTTCGGTTTCCACTTTCACCTCTCGAAGGCCGTGCACAGATGGCATCGTCCTCAGCAAAAAAGTAAAAAAGAAAAAAAAAGTATGGCAACTCCATTGCTGTGAAACTTGAGGAAGTGCGTAGCATGGGCACCCAGCGATCCCCGTTCGTACAGTTG
>JALIZH010016530.1:0-58824 GCA_030522465.1 Rhipicephalus appendiculatus | reverse complement strand
TTCCCTACAAAAAAATGTAATACCACTGCTGACAGCAAAGCGTGTTTTCAAGCTTAGGACATCATTTTACTTTGGTTTTAGAAAGTGCAGTTGTGCAAGCTGGTTACAATAAAGCCTGCAGAAGAAACACAACAGCTATAAGAAATGTTCTGTCTTAAAAATGGCGTAGCCACTGTGGGATATATTTGCGACAATATTAATCTCTTTTTATAACTATAAGCCACACTTACTGACAAGCAGTCTACAACTGCCCAATGCTCCTTTAAAGTAAGAAATCACAAAAGAGTTGAACATTTTCGCAGTGGGATTTTAAGATACATGTCATGGTTTCCAAGAAGCAAAAAATAGCAGACACCAAACGCCAACTCAGAGCTGTTTGATTTAGTCAGCATGTTGAAAAAAGTTATACATGCTTTCATTAACTTAGAAACAAAGGTGATTGATGGTGTTTTATAAATGGCCAAGGTGCTTAGCGGCAAACAAGTACCAAACATTAGATGCAAATATAGGAGGTATTCACTGAGCTCTTCCCGCCAGGCGGCGCCAGCGAGTTCGCCGCCATAACCGTGGTCCGTCAGCGATCCGGTACATGACAGCGTGATGTTTGGTGGCGCAGCACTTCACTAACCCGTTTTCTTAGAAAAATATCGACATAACACGTGCTGCCGGGAACTTTGGTTGCGGTCCGACGATGATGTTCGCGCGCGAGACCACGAGTATGGCGACTGCCGCGCTAGCGACCCCTTGCGGATGACGTCACATGAATACCTCCTATAAGGGCACCACCAATCACACAAGTGGACACTTAATAACTCATCTAGCATACAATATCGTATTATCGTAGTGAAGTTTTAGTGGCAGACAGGACAATGTTAACTACCAAACTAAAGAACAGCAGAACAATGTAAAAATGAATATGGCAGTTACTGGGCATTACAGTGCAAGCAGCGTGCATGCTAAGATTTGCATCATAAAGACAGATTCACAACGAATGCAGAAATGAAGTATGGTGAAGATCTACAGGCACACTCTATGCAAGTCTGGCAAGAAGATAGTCAGCATGTCATCAATAGACATGGCCGCAAAAGTATCATTACTCAACAATAAGACACTTGATGTGTCCCTTGTTTCCTTTCCTCTGCGAAAATTACTTTTTGAAACTGGAATATGTGGCAGGGTTTTACTAATAACCTTCAATTGGTAGTCAGCACTCTGTCCGTGCTCCACCAGTCTTGCTCTTCATTAATTTTTTGTGCTGTTTCACACATAAAGGTAAAGAATAATACTTGGATGCCATAGTCCGCTGCCAGTGGTGCAACTTGGTTAGGGCAAATACAATGCCCAAGACGGCACCACTACAATGCAGAAGCATGCATACCTTACAACTTTTACCAAGGCTTTACTTCATCGTGAAACTCTGAAAATCTCTTTAATTCTGCCGTGCATAGACGTTTGCTCAGTCACACATCTTGCTATGGCGCAGAGCAGGTAGTTGACACTTCATTTCTGAACATTAGTCTTGATCCAAGGTGTTTGTTCTATAATCTTTTCAACTCAAAACATCCAGTACATTGTACCACAAACATGTACTACACGGCCAAGTGGAACATGTATATGACGTGCGGTTGCTATTACGTGTTTCCTGTCTTGGAGTTGCTCACAATATGGGTGGAATAAGTTTGTCATTTGAAAATATCTAAACTGTCTATTTGCAGTGATGGAAACAAATGCGTACCATTTATTATGGCCTTGTCCAGACTTGCAGGAAGAATGCTCCCCTCTTTTACAGCAAGTTGTCCACCACTTCAGTCCCTTGAACAGCTGTCTGCGCTGGGAACATGCATAACAGATACCAAAAAACGTTCCATAAATATGCGCACAAAAGAGGCCTTACAGTACAAAAGTAGTAAATATTAAACACGATGGCTTGACGTAAGCATATGTTTATACACCAATATTGTCAACGAAAATGGGCCCAGTATGCATTAAGAACAAGTATTAGAGGTGTAATGGTTCATTGCAAACAATTTTAATAATGCATTAGGTGTTGAACTTTCCGGCCCTTGTGTAACCAAAAAGGATGAAATATACAGCTTGCCATATAGGTCAATTGAACAGAAGAAAACTTCATCAGCACCCCCTAATAAATGAATATATCTGTGATAAATGTGCAAAATGAATTACATTGAGCCCACTCATTTATTGCATCCCATCATGAATGTGGAAATTTCAAAAAAGCTTAGGATTCAGTGAAAGAGCAACAACGCCAGAGGGGACAGAAAGGATTGAGCATTGTGTCAGTTTTTCTGTCCCCTCTTCTGTTCTAGCAGTTAAACCTTGGGCATGCTTTAGCAACATGCCCAATTTTACTCTCTTTAAAAAACCTACCCTTGCGGTGATGAGGTCAATTCATATGCAGACCTGGTTGTATGTACTAGATGTGTCTGTTCAATTTAATGAGCCCTTGATTCAAGCCCCTTTTGTTCTTTTATAGCGAGGGCCTCGTGCCAGTAAACTTGATGCCCTCGGGTAGCATTTGAGCGTGTATTGGTCAGCTACCAGTTCGTAAAGAGATCACGGGCTATGCGATACCAGCATGGTTATGAATGCTGGTGTGGCACTGCCGGGATTACACACACAGAGGTGCCCACTGGGTGGATGAGAGAGCGACTATGTGGTAGCTAGAGTGGTGGAGTATCAGATGCAATACTTTGTTGTTGGTTCAGGCCCTGGCAGTAGTAGGTTGTGTTTTTGTCCACATTAATTCATCTTAATTTATATCATAAGTACAACACTGCATTTAAAAACTACGAATGATCTCTCCCATGCCTCCCTTGGCTTCATCAGGTTGTGTCTAACAAAGAAAATGAGCCCTTGATCTATTCCCTTTCTTTTGTTTGTTCAATATCTCAGTGCTTTAAACACGCCAGATCACATATCGTGACCTATGATTACTAGATAAACAAAAGCAGTATTGTTGCCAGTTTCACGGAATGGTACATCTTATTATTGAATCCTACAAATAAGAGCCCCATCTAATTACTCCTTCTTTATCAAAGCACCAAGGAAAACAAAAACTCTACAGTACAACACAATCAAGTAGTGATTCAATGCACCAGCACAGCCTAAACATTTGGGATAAGAAGCTGTAGCAACAGTGCTACTTCACTGTTACAAGAATTTGTGTTTGAACAGAAAAAAAATGTGAAATGAAAAATGTCTGACCCAAATTTTTTTTTCAAATACAGCAACAAGCAGAGCATGCATTTGCTTAATAAGCTTAAATTGAACTGACACTAACCATCAAGAACTCGTTCACTACTTTTAATTACTGACTTCAGTGCAACTATACCAAGTTTTCTTCAAATGTCGTCACTTCCTCGTCACGTGTAGTTTAGAGGCGCCACTTTGCCGGCGCCCCGGGCGCTCCTAGTTTCGATATCATCCATAAAAATTGAAGAACACTTTGTACATTCTAAAGTGTGTTCGGCGAAAGCGTGTGGCCGTTCCACTGACTATGCCATGCCTTTTTTTCTTTTACACTCTCAGTGGGATAACACACAAAGCGAATGTGTGCGTGTTTTCTTTTTTTAATTTTTTACCGCGAGTCGCAGCGAGACTAATCTTCCTCCGTTCGCATGCGTTAGTATTTTCTCGCGCTTTGTGCATTGTGCTAACGCCATAGCGTTCCAGCGCTTAAATTGACGGGCCCTTTGTAAATTCGAAGGTGTATTCCGTGAACGCCTGTAGAGTAGAGTAGATCCTTGAATCTGTGGCGCACACCCATGCTGGGGGGATTGGCCAAGAACCGGATAGTTTTGTAAAATTATTTAATAAAAGTTTAAATATGGTCTATTTAAAAGAAATAAGAATGCAACAGGAAGAAATTATTAATGGAGTGTTATAATGAACTGGAAGAAAAGCAATGTTCATTGAGACGGCGTCGGTCAGAATGATTGCAAACGCTGGGCACAGCGAAGCTACGCAAGCAAAGAGCGAGCGCTGTAGAGTCCGACGCGACCGGCGTCCGTTTCCGCATCCCGGCGGCCACCTGGCTCCGTGCCAGAGCTCGGATGGACGGAGGGACAGACAGACAGACAGACAGACAGACAGACGGACGAACGGACAGACAGACAGAGGGACGGACGGACAGACAGAGGGACGGACAGACAGACGGATGGACAGATGGACGGACGGACGGACCGACGGACGGACGGACAGACAGAGGGACGGACGGACAGATGGACGGACGTGAGCATGAGACATTAAGGCTTTCGCCTTAATAAGTTTACAGTTGTATGTGTGCAGGGGCGTAGCCAGAAATTTTTTTTCGGGGGGTTAGGGGGGCGCCCCCTTGAAATGGTAATTTTTCGCTCTGTATGCCACGGCGAAAAATATTTTCGATGGAGGCACGGTCCCGGTGTGCCACCCCCTGGCTACACCACTGTATGTGGTACTTCCTGTTACTACTTGTATCTACAGCGCGACTCACACAAATGCACGGCTTCCAGTGGGCTTCTTGTACACATCTAAGTGCTACGAGCAGCGACCTTACGCAGCCAGATTATTATATTATCCAATGGACAATCGTGCTAATTAATTGCAAAAGTGACGCAGCCCGGCAGACGGCGATGCAACCTGAGGCATGCTCTGAGCAGCGTAGCGTATGCATGACAGCATTGTGTCATGCTATCTGCGTCCCCGTCTACCTTTGCACGTTAGTTCACTATACCCATGCTTACTGAACTATAACGTAAAGTGCACGTGGAACTGTCAGTACGTTTAAAAGCAGATCCGCTTTTACGGCGACAAGGCATTGTATATACAAGCCGCTTCAGGCGACGATCTGGCACTGTACACAACCAAGGCTCTGCAACACAAGGCTTGCATGACAGGCGCACAGAATCGCTAATGGAATGTGCATTCGTCGGCTTGTTTACCGCTGCCATCGACGCATACGGTACACACACGGCCAAGCACAGAGAGCAAAGATGTTAGCACAATGCATACTTCCGTGTCAGGCCCTTTATCTTGCACAGCATCCCTGCTTGGGTAACTCGCCGCCCGGGCACTCTTACCTGCATAAAAGTCGTCACGCACTAATGTAACTCAGTTACGCGATTTTACAACATTCTTGAACTCACCGAAGTGTGGTATCCGCTGCTGTGAGTCTCGTCAAAAGGCGCGCTTGCGATCCCATTCAGACAAAGCTGCGCCGGCTGCGCTTCCGTTGTTTGGGCCCACGACGACGCATCGCCGCCGTCGATTCCGTGTCAAACAACAACCCGAACCACCCGTAGGTACCAACACGCAATGTAAGCAGTACTACTACTACGTCTCCATTCAACGACGATAACCACGCGTAATGTTGATAAACATGGTAAAAGTACGTACGCGAAGCAAACACTCTGTTGGCAGCGAGAGCGTTCTTTTCTTTTCAACGAGTCCGGACGAGCTTGAACGTCCCCACGCCACCACGCCGACTGCGCTTGCGCGCTCTCCGGTTTGAACTGATTGGCTCTCGCTCAGCGGACGATTTGAACTGCGTTGGCCTGGCTTAGAGTTACTGTATATGCTACTAACCTGGCTTAGAGTTCCTGTATATGCTACCTTTAGGTAGCAGAGTTGCGCATCTGTTTTCCAAACGCCGCTAGCAACTATGCATTGCGGAGAAGCTGATGCACAGGCCACGCCCGGAAAACGTGGCCGCGCTGCCGAAGCGTTTGCCGTCCACCTAGAATCTATCAAGTCACCGTCTTGGACTGTGTAGCTCGGTAGCTACGAACTGGTGCTTTTATTTGCTTTAGATTCATGTCCTTAAGCTTCGACAGCAAAGCATTTGCGTCGATTCAGCACCGTTTTCGAAAGACATACTGAAATAATCGATGCTGTAGGCGTAGCGAGTGGCGATATGGGCGCTCCCGGAATCTCGAAGGACATGTATTACGTGTTTGTCAGTTGTTTTCTATCCTCCATAGCTGGCGCCACCTGACTTGGCGGCGGCAGCGCATGTTGTTCGGCACTACGCTACGCCTTTGCGTTATCGCATAGACTAAAAAAACGCTTTTGTACTCTCGTGGCACAGTCCCGAGAGCAGGTGTTTCTTCTTTCATCGCCGGTCGTTGGCACGCCAGCCATGTCGACTGGCGATCGCCGACACGCTTCGTCGATCGGCGGCAGGCTTAAGCAAGTCGCCTGCAAAAACAAAGTGCGGCTTCGCCACGTAGTTTGGTTGCTAGCCAGGCAAGATGGCGGACCTATGCGCAACTCTGCTCCCGTAGGGAGCATATACAGGAACTTTAACCTGGCTTGCCTGGTAGCGCTCTCTTCCGTACGTCGGCTACACCTTCCTGTTATGAGTAATGTTATGGTTAGAGTACAGCTCTCCTACAGTGGCATTATCGCGGACCGAAATCGGTTTTTTTGGAGGCGGGGTAGACAGATGCTCTTTGGCTTTTGTGTTTCGTTTTTTGTTATACCTTGTTGCTGCCTATCTGGTGTTGATACCTTAAAACTGTTTACCGATCCTTGTTTTTTTTTGTTTTATCGTTTTTTCTTGCCTTCGCGCATGTTGGCGCAGTTCGTTTGGGTCACTTCATTGTGTTTTCTTTTTATGCTTCTTCTAATAAACCTTCTAGTGGCGAGTAAGCGTTCGTTGTGTCCACTTCGTCCTGTCCTTTGGGCTGCTTTAAATAAAAAGTCACAGTTTCACCGCAAGGGTGAAGCAATGAATGCGATAACAACAAATTGTAATGTTATACGAAGTGAGGCTGGCAGCTAACTCTTTTGGATCGGATCTCACGCAACTCTAGAAAACGCTGGTTTAAGAGAATATGGCCGCTGCAGGGACACTCTGCACACCACATTCTCTTCGCGTTGAGAGCGCAGCACGTAGAAGGGTACACCGGCTGCCCGCTGTCGGTTGCCGAGATACGGAGATAACGCGCGCGCCCGCGACGACCGCGGTCGTAAAATCGAAGGTCGCTTGAGGGAGCCCCCCCCCCCCCCCCTCGCGTCTTTTCACGCTCGCGAACGACGGGCGGGGCCGGTTGAACAGTTGGGAGGATCTTATCGCATGCGCCTCGGAGCGACGGAGATGGGCCGGCTCGTTTGATCGCCACTTCAGCCGCGTTCACCGCTCCCGCTCGCCCGCTATTACCCGCTGGTAGAACGTACGATGCGCAGGGGGTTCTTATCAATTCGGACTTCATACGCGACATGACGGCGACGGCAACGGCAACGGCGACGGCAAAAACCCGTCGAGACTGTCCATATAATTGCTATCGCAATAATAAGGAACCATACCAACGACCTAGCTGTTGACCTTGCTAGAGTCAATTCATGGCCTCTTAGATCGCGCCGACGTGCAATCTCGGAGGCTATGCCTTGTTCCCCACTTCTTTTTCACACGCGCGCCTTTTGTACGATCGGGCGTCAGCAACCGCGTCAGCTCGGTTCTTAATAGAACTACTGCGCTTTTGTTGTTTAAACATATACAGCATCTGTACACGAGGGGTGCGTTTTAATTACTGCTAGCAGTAACAACTGTTGTCCTTACGGCTGGCTAAAAGTGTGCGTCCATGCGTGTGTAAAACAAAGGCACGTAGAAAACCCGCACCTTTTGACCAACAAGTGTTCGCAGTACCAGTCAATACCTCTTCGTATTGAGCAATGAATCAATTTCACCATCAATTCCTAGTCCTTAGTCGCCCTAAGCGTGAGGCATTGATGACGAAAATCGCGATTCAGCTGAAGCTTTTCTTATTGATGTACTCTGTTAGCCTTAATTAATATGTTTCAAGTGGCACATGTAAGGAAGTTCGTATGCATACTATGAATTTCAAATCGCCCGCTGAAACATTATTTAAAAGTACATTGAATGTCGTCGTAATAAAAGCAGGAGAAAATCTTTCTGGAAGGGCGACAGCTAATCGAAAAAATATGGTTAACAAACTTCGTTTCTGGGCAAGTTCGTTTACATTTGAACAGAAAGCCAATATACTGAATAGTAACAGCAATAAAAATACTGAATTCTTCTACTTATGTCTTCAAAAAAGCTGTTGTCCTGTGTTCAGTGATTGTTGTTCGGCTTCGAAGTTGCGCTTTACAGTTTTCCACGAAATACGTTGCCCTTGGCATTGAAGAAACAAATGCGGAACGGGCACACAGTGCTTGCAGGGATTTTCTTATCTTTTGTGAGTTACTGTGTTTGTTAAATATCCTATCTATAAATACAAGACAATATTTACAAGTTTCCGATGTGTTCTTGTACCATCTTTGCTCCCAGAAAAGTCAGAGTAAAGAACCCGCGCATACACAAAAACTATTCTCGGAGTGGTAAATAACGATGAAAGAGAACGACACGCACACCAAAGAGGGAGGGGGGGGGGGGGGTCTGTTCAACACCCCCCAGAATTTTTCACCGTTGCATCCGTATATAAACATGCGCACACGCCAACACAGCATGATCAAGGGCAGTTGAACCCACCTCTAAATGCTCTAAAAAATACTTACGCCCCTGACGCACACCATATAGAATTTGAGAATGTTCCAACCACGCCTGCACGCCCAATCTATCTTCATTTATCAGTCGTAGCGCGAGGTACACGTTTCACAAGATAGGGTCGGTCGAGAATAGAGAACCACGAAGAATGTTTGTAAAAGAAACGTGGAGTTTCAAAGGTAATTGTGGGAGGAAGTTCTGTAGGTCCGGTGCACATATAGTTGGAGAAATGAAAGGGCGCCCTTACGAAAATTGCGTGTATTATACTAGTTTGCATAGGCGTGCGCAGGAGGGGGCGGCCGCCCCCCCCCCCTAGTCACCTAAGAAGGGGGGGGGGGGGGGCGCAAAATCTGCCCCATAGGTGTGCGCACGAGGGGGGGGCAGAGGAGGCGGCCGTCCCCCCTAGTCACCTAAGAAGGGGGAGCGCAAAGTCTGCCCCATACATTGACTTAATAGGGAGGGGGGCGCTGCGAAGAACCTTTGCTCCCCCCTGGCGGGGAACCCTGCGCACGCCTATGCTAGTTTGTGAACGTTCTGGCCGAGGCACGGCCTTCGTCAGTACCAGAACTTTCACCAATGCTGGACCACCAGCGAATTGTTCAACCAATGCGCGAGTGCATGCATGCGTGCGTGTCTGCGTGTGCATGTGTGTGTGCGTGCGTGCGTGCGTGTGTGTGTGTGTGTGTGTGTGTGTGTGTGTGTGTGTGTGTGTGTGTGTGTGTGTGTGTGTGTGTGTGTGTGTGTGTGTGTGTGTGTGTGTGTGTGTGTGTGTGTGTGTGTGTGTGTGTGTGTGTGTGTGTGTGTGTGTGTGTGAGTGTTTGCTTGTGCATGCATGCGTGCGTGTGCGTATCCTGGACGGACCTACAATATCGAAATTTGTGAGATGGCACTGAGTGAAATGAATGGTGCTTAGCAGAGGGTAATGGCACGGGAACTACATTAAGTCGAACGACAGTTGCATCGGCAGTCAATAATTCCTAGATGGTATTTCGACATAACTGCGTCAATGACATTTTTATTGCAAACTACTCAACAGAAATAATGCTGAGGAAATATTTCCTAAATGGCATTTCGATAGAAATAAGTCAATGAAATTTTTATTGCAAAATGCTCAACAGAAATATTGTTTACGAAGTATTTCCTCACTGGTATTTCGATAGAAATGATTCAATCAAATTTTTATTGCAAAGTGCTCAACAGAAATATTGTTGCGGAAATATTCCCTCAATGGTATTTCTATTAAACGAGTCAATGAAACTTTTATTGCGAACGGCTCAACAGAAATTTTGTTGACGAATTATTGAAGCAAGTCAATGAGTATTGCGGAACCATTGACAATCTATGAAGTCAATAATTCGATCATAGTACGGCAATGGAAAATCAAGGGTCATTTTCATAAGGGTAGGGAGAGCCTCGGCAACTTGTGTCTGGATAGCACGACGAAGCGAGTGGTCCAGCGCAGTAGGGGTTTCGTTGATGGTGACCACAAGAGAGAGCTGTCGAGCAACTTCCTCACTGATGTATTGCTGAATTTGAGGCACCAACACGGCATAGCCGGCACCAATACTTCTGGACCCCAGGGCCGAAAGGTCCGCTGTTTGCGTACTAACGCGACGTGTAGAAATTCCCCGCTTGCGAAGCTCATCAAAACTTTGACAGAGCCGAACCACTTCAGTTATGGTCTGTGGGCTTTTGGTCACAAGCATATGAAAGGCGTCGTTGTCAATGCCTTTCATGATATGCTTTATTCTGTCAGCATCCGTCATGCTCGCATCCACTCGCCTACAGAGGCCGATCACATCCTCACTGTAGCTCGTGAAGCTCTCACGAATTTGCTGATATCGTCCACGCAAGCCGTGTTCAGAGCGAAGTTTGCTCATAGCTGTGCGACCGAAAAACGATGTCACGGTTTCTTTAAAAACTGACCAGGTTGGCATGTCGGCTCGGTGGTTGATGATCCATAGGTTGGCCAAATCCGTGAGATAGAAGATGACGTGAGTCAGCTTCGCAGGGTCATCCCACGTGTTAATCGCGCTGGCACGTTCGCAGTCTGCGAGCCAGTCCTCGACATCATGATCTTCAGTGCCGCTGTAGACTGGTGGGTCACGCAGACAAAATACACCAGAGAACATGACAGGCGGGGGCGTAGAAGAGGCTTGCGAGGGATCGACGCGTTCGGTCATTCTGGAATCAGATGGTAGTGTACGGCTGCGGAGCTCCAGGACGCGGAAGGAGATTACCCAGCAGCTCCACCAAATGCAACAAGCGTGTTCACACTTGTTATTAGGCTTGACAATGAGTCAGTGAAACAAGCTGGTTGAGGAAGAAACCCGGCGAGCATGAACCACACGAACGTCAACGTCTTCTATCACGCTGGCGCAGAGCTGGCACCGCTATGCTCCGGTACAATAGAAACAACCTAGCATCCCCTAGCTGAAGCCCAGCAACGACCTAAAAGCAACTCAGAAACAACCTGAACCACTTCGCTAAGGGCTAGAAACAGAACCAGGTTAGCCTTCAGAATGGTCGATTTTCGCCGTGTAAAGGCTTGCGCGGCTAAGGGCAAGCTTCGCCTGTTTTTTACAGCGAAAGCTGTTATGAGGTCACAACAAGGGTCGTTTCTGCGCCGTAGTTGTCCGCCGCCGCCGGTGTCCGTAACCAATATCGCACGAAATAATTAAAAAACTAACTAAATAAAAGAACACCTATGACAGAACGGGATTCGAACCCGGGTCGTCTGCGTGGCAGCCCAGTACTCTACCACTGAGCTACGCCACTGCTTGAAACTGCGGTGCAAACTGACCCTACGCAGGCTTCATATCGGGTAAAGAATCGCGTTAACGTGTGTTGTAAAGCGTTTCAGAGCAGTAAAGTAAGAACCAGGCGTCACACAATGCGAATTGTGTAACGAGTGGGTCGTTCAATGCTCCAACCCGTTACAAAAGCCTGAGGCATAATTCTTCATCGTCGTCAGCCACAGCATCAACAAAGTGCACTTAATTCGTTACAAGAGTGTAGCGGGCACCGCGCTTTTCCGAAGAATGACGAATAATGGCATAGTACACGCTTCCCCACTACACAAAAATTATGATGATTTATGGCGTAGTGGGTATCATGCAAGTGGGCTTGTAGTAGTTGCCCCAAGAGTGTTTAAAAAAGGCTAAAGGTCTGTCTCCCAGCTTTCGCTGTGGATGTGCTGCGCGTTCTGCGCAGGCCTGGCGGTTTTTCTTTTTTGCTTCCTTCATTATTGTTCTATCGCACTACATGCGTTTTTGCACTTTGATGTTGTGGTTTAAGTATCGCGGCGACGCTTTTTTAAGACGGGGGCATCGCCACGTGCATTTATTCCTTTATTTTTACGTGTTTGGGTTTCACCCAGAAGAACTGTTAGCACGGCTCGACTCAGACTGCGCTGCAGGGTTCGGGAATCTGAACAATTGTTTCAGATCATTGTTAAGGGTACGCGCAGGACGCGAATAGTAACGTTTATTGCACAGCTTACGCGAGCAGCAGCCGTAACGCCGGAAGTTTGGATGACTGATGTATAAAAGATGACGTGCTTCACCGATGAACAGACCGACGGCCGCCGATCTGTTCGCCACTATTCATGTACTGCGTGTATTGCTTGTACTTTACCTTTTCTTTTTGCGGGCACAACTTCGCCCAAATTGCGTATTTCCCAGTCTTGTAGCCTTCTGCACCATCACAACCACGGGAGAATATTTTGTTAAAGGACCCCTGACCAGCCTCTCAAAATACAAAAAACGAGCACATTATTCTCTCCTGGCGTTTCTCGTCTTCCTTGCACACTTTCGTGACGCAGGCAGTGATTCCCGTGACGTACATAGTATACATGCTCTCGATTGGTCCATATACGCGAAATATCACATGTGAATTGTCTCATGCACTGCTTTGCCATGCAGCCGCCCATCCGTTCTTCCTTGTATCGCATTAATATCATGCGCAGTCCACTGATTTCACTTCATTTTGTGTGTCTCCGGCTGCGAAAGCTGCCATAACAGCGTGTCGCCGAGCAGCGCGAAATCCTGATAGGCTCGAGCGCTTAGTGCTGACACTGTTCACATGCTTTTAAGAAATAAGTGGCGAGGAGGATATATCGCTTGTAGGAAGGCTAGCGAATGAGAGGAGGGCACAACTCCCTCGTCTTTGAACGCGGGATCGTGAGTGGCCCTTTAAGACATAGTGCCTGCCAACAATTCTGCACTTTCTTTGTGTCCAAGATTATTATTTTGACAGTAAAAACTTACCTTACCTGCAAAGCATTCCAGTTCTGTCTAGGAGGGCATCCGCGTGGTGTTGCCGTAGAGCGCCTACAGCGATATCGGTGAGAAGCGCGCCTGCATTATCCTACCTAGTAAGAAAGGGAGGTGGATCGGACAGAGGGCGACTCCGTACTCCTGGCACCCGATATACCAAGTGAAGGAAGCGACCACGAGAGCACCCAAACGTACGCGGATCGATCGATCGTTCGATCGATATATATATATATATATATATATATATATATATATATATATATATATATATATATATATATATATATATATATATATATATATATATATGTATATATATATATATATATATATATATATATATATATATATATACATATATATATAGTCAAGAAATGAAGGAGCACACTTATGAAAATGGAATATTCTTTACTGGTTAACGTTTCGGCCGTGGAACGGCCTTCGTCAGCGGCCACGAGAGCACCATTCTGACGAAGGCCGTGCCACGGCCGAAAAATATATAGATAAATTGATAGATAGAGATAGATATATAGATAGATAGTACATATATAACGCACACACACGCCCGCACGTGCACGATTCATCATGTTTTAGCGCAAATATCTTTAGCAACGAAATTTTCACTTTCGGAAGTTGGAAGCAGTGTTATTATAAGTGTTTGTATTCATTTCATTCTATTTACCAAATACCCTAAACCCAGTAGAGGTATTTCAGTGAGGTGGACCAATATATGATCAGCAGATATATAAATCACATATAAACAATAAAGAAAACAAAGTTGTCACAATCATAAAACAGGTGCATACACACCACGTTTGAAAAAGAAAACATTTCCAGTAATGAAACACTAAACCAAAACGGCATAAAATAAGGCGTTTGTTATTTCATTATCCACAGCACAAGCGATTTATTTCACTCGCGTATTTTTCTCTTGAGAAAATTGACATGTCGGAGAGTTTCGTACTGGAAGATATTTCAGTAACTTTATTGGGTGATGACCTCGTGGGGATACAGAAAACTCACAGGGTCACCTGACACGACTCGAAGGCGAAAGCCATCTTCTTCGCAGTCGATGTGTTTATCCCTGCCTCGCCACCCTCTAAAAGCTTTCTGCATCGAACATGGTTTTTCACAGCCTCTCTTATTGGCCCACCTTTTGATTTAGCAAGGATTTCATGTGACTCATTATGCCATTATGCCAAGTTGTCATAATGAAGGGCGTCGTGACGTGATGATGATTTTTTGCATCACTCGTGTTGACACTGCCGACGGAGGACGCTGACACGGGACGCCGCTAAATTTTCGTGTTTGATGAGTCATCGAAGGCATGCGCCTTAATAGACGCCATGGACAGTAACGCTTGGTTCGTAGAAGAGGAAAATAAACTTGTTTATCGCGGGAAGCTATATGTTTCCGGTGTTTCAGGAAAATCACGCAGTTCGCATATTCAGTGGACACTGCCTGTGGCCTTCCATATATTACCATGGGCAACCTAAGTATAGCTCAGAGTCTTCGGTTCATATTTATGCCAATATAGCACTCGGCTTGCATACCTACCTCTTTTTCAAAGACCGTCTTGTATTCTAGCGCTATGTTGCTTTCCTTGGAATGCAAATACTGAAAATGTGCAACCCTGTATTTACAAACATGTGGCGTTAAATATATTTCACTTTTCTAGAGTATGTGCGAATTCGAAGTGGACGTGTCCTTCAAAGGATCTTTTGCCATTCATGTGAAGGGACGTGGTCCTCTACTTGGTTTCTACATACCCATACCTGTGACAGACCTGGCGAACAAGCCGAAACATCTGATCAATGATTGGTTGAAAGGGCAACTGGAATACAAAATAAAAGGACGCTATTCTGAGACAACATGTTCCTCGTAAGAACAGAGACGCAACTAATGCTGTACTGGTAATTAAAAGTTTGTGCAGAATCTTCTTTCGGAGTTGTCTAAGTGATACGTAGGCGTAGCGTTTAATTATAGCTATAACGGCTGTCCGGCTTGTAGAAGTTACAGAAAAAAAAGTGAACGGTTACAATTACAATCACTAACTTCAAAATGTACTTGATTACAGTGGTCAATTACCACTCAAAAAAGTAACTGAGCAAGTACAGAAGTGTAGTAGATCACTATTGCGTTACTTTCCTTTCAACATTTATTGCCGTAACATAACTCAAGTTTACTCAGACTACCACGAACTACTGCGGTTTGCCTGATGCAGAGAAGGCTGGAGGCTTGCGGCCGCCGCGGCCGCATTTTCGATGGAGGCGATCCCACGACATTCGGGTCAGTAGTCGAGCACGATAACCACTATACCACCATGGCGGTCATTGCGACAAGGCTGGAGGACTTACTGTGGTTTCTTCCATGTAGTGTTGTCCATTGACAGCTTTACAGAGGAGTTGTTTTTCAAAGTTCTCGTCGCTGTTTCTTCCACGTTTCGTCGTTAAGAGGTAAGCTGCTACACTAAACACCACCTCAATGCATGCGGTGGAGGGAAGGTCGGTATTATCACGTAGGAACACTTTGCGCACACGCTCATAGTTGCGCAATGCTTCGATGCTAGTGTTCATATCCTCTATAAGGCATCGCGCTTCTCTATTGCTGGCGCTCGGGTAAAGCATTGCAGGTAAGGTAAAGCAAAAGGTACAAAATAATCGTCGCTAGGTAGATGTGTAGCAGAACCAGCTGCTCACGCCTCGTTGCCACTTGCAGTACGCCTCCATAGATGGCAACAGCACCAGTGACGGAAACCGCGGCACTATATATGAGCCGGGTGGTGTGGCCGAATAATTTGGGGGATTGACAGAGATTGGTTCCCCAGCTATTGAGTCTTCCTTTTATGGCCAATAAAATAGGGAAGTACAAACAGGGAAGTTTAGAACCGAATCGAATACAAATCGAATAGTGGTGACACAGAATCGAATGCGAATGTAATACTATCCGAATAGTTTTCGAATAGTAAGGAAGCGATTTTAAAGCAGGCCTAGACTATAGTAAGGCTGCAATTTTCAAAACAGCCCGAGAACTCCACACTTTTTATTTGAAATGAATTTTCACGAGCTTTAAGGAAGCAACACTACGATTACCTTAAACCGACAAAAAATACTACAATTATTTAAACTGAGAAGCAACTAAAGCCGAAGAACTATTTTGTAAGTACAGGCTGAAATAAAGCAGGAACTACATTATGTAAGGTGGCACTTAGTCCACACCTTTTAAATAAAACTGATACTTAATTATTAAATAATTTTTATGAGTTAACATCATCATCAATTTCATAGACATGATAGTTAATTGCTGACACTGTTACTTCGGCGAGAGTGACGTTTCAAGCAAGACGTCTTCATCCTGTGATCAATATGGCGTCGATAGTGCAGTAAATAAGTACATGGGCTGCATGCGTCTGGTAAATTTGATGGCGACAACAAGAAACGTCACCCCTCACTGTTTCCGCGTCTAATTCCTTCCATCATTTTTGTCAGTGCTGATTTTTTCGAAACTATTGCAAAAATATTCGGCATTTTGAATATGCGCAATTGGATTCGAGTACCGAATCAAACAACGCTATTCGATTTGTTATTCGAAATTTTCTAATACTCGCACACCACTAAAATAGAACCTTCTTCACAGTATAATCACTGTATCATGCCACTCCGGTATGCGACTGCTATGTTGGGACCAGTCGGGTGGTCCCTACAGAGCGGTCGCATATTTTTCCGGACGAGAACTGTCGTAGAAGGCTGGCTAAAGCTTTATTTTGGGAAGAAAATGTGATTACCCAGGCAACTGAAGACAACTGAAGTTTATTCATGTTTGCAAACATACATCACATACCCAGTGGTTGAATGGGGAGGAGGTGGTGAAAAGGCAACTGAATGCCTGACAGCGCATGCAGACGACGAACCGAAGTCGGATCTTAAGGTGCTAACGGAGGTCTCTGCGAGTTCATGACGCCGCGTAATCTATTTACGAACTTAATGCAGGCGCAATACACGCTGACGATGCAAGAACACAAGTTGCAAGCTCCTCCCCCTTTTTTTCAAAGCACTTTGTGAATACATATGCTTGAGAAAACTCATCGCAGTATGCGGTGGCTCTGTGGTGTAGTGGTTAGCGTGTTTGCTCTCGGTGCGTGTGGTCAGTGGTTCGAATCCAGTGTTGTGTATTATTTGTATATGTATGTATGCACTGATGTATGTATTCTAATTACCCCCAGAGTTCAGTATTAATGAAATTAGTCCGTTAGACGCTCTTACAGTGCCGATAAAATTTTTTTTGCAGCCGCTTTGCCCGCCTATTAACAGCACGCCACGCGTAAGCGCTGCAGGCTGTATGACCTAGAATCTTGCAAAAGCCACGTCAAGGCTATTGTGTTACTTTCTCTGGGAGCCCGCTGCGTAGTCACATAACGAATTGACTAGCAGCGCCGTAATTTGAACAGATTTTATGCCTGCAGGCGTGGATTCGAGCGAGTATTCGACCGGCAGTGTAGCGAAACGCTTCCAAACATCACGCCTTCAGTAACATCTCCCGTCAAGACAGCGGGAAGGTTCTGTTTAATCTACGTGTTGTAATCGAGAGCGCTCTGCGTGTTTTGGTTGCGTGGATGTGTGCGTGTATGTATGTGTCTTTCTTTTTTTGTGCTTGATTAATTTTATACCAGAACTATTTCAATGTAATAGCTTTACTCTCTCGGTGGGAGTGCCTTCACTCTATCGCAGACGGAGTACTGTACTCCATGAGAGGGCGTGGGATCACTCTCTCTCTAAAGAGAGTAGTTTCACCCCGGAAAAAGGAGTGCCCTGCGGGACAAGCCAAAACTCTCGCAAAGGGCGTAAAGGCACTCCCTTTGTTCTAAGAGTGTGTCGTGCCGCAAGCAAAATGATAAACGGGTGTCCTTTTGAGTGTTCACCCCTAAGTTGTGGATGTCTTTCTCGCCCAAAATTCGCAGATACCAGCGTGACAAGTACCTTCAGGTAGCGTAAATCACGTATGTGTATTCTACGAGCGTGTGCTGTTGAGTGATTTTGGTTAATTTTGCCGTGAGCCATAAGTGTTTTCAGTGGCACCAGTGCGTTCTCAGCTGTTCGTAGACCATGTGCTATGGCATCTCATTGTTACATAAGTCAATGCCTGAGTTACAAGGGTATTTTAGCGTGCACATATACAACCATGTGTATTTATTGCGCGCGTACGTACTGTTGCGGGCTGCACGCCGGGTCAGTGGCACCTTCCGAGCAGTTAGACGAATATTTCCACCATGAACACTTAACGCGCGCTGAGGCGTGATATACAGTGCTTCTCAATTAGTCATAGTCAGTATTTAATTGCTTTTATACACGGAGACTAGCTACCCTTTCACTAAATAACCTTTACTCTTCAGGTCAGGCTACAGCACTACACACTGGCAGTGATAGCGGCGAACAAAGCGTCGGCCGTCGATCAAACTGTACATCGCTGGAACGCGCCGGCTTTTATAACGCGCGCGTCGAACATTCTAGCCTTATCACTAGTCGTCGCGGAAGCTCTGGAATAATCTTGAGTGTTAGCGTCTTGCGTGCAATCTTAACAGAACGATCTACTACAAGCGAGAAGCTTCTGGAACAATAAGGCGCGGTCTGCGCCGAGTACTGCTGATAGTCTTTGTGGGCGGAAACCGAATACAGTGAAAGAAACGCGCGTGGCAATATATACTCCGCTGATACAGCCGTCCCGCCGGGTTAACGTCAATTGTACGTAGTAAAGCGTCATCCACTGAAGTTGATATATGTTGCAGTGTCCAGGCCTACCATCCTCGCGAGCACAAGCGCTACATATCAGTTTAGCGCTTCTGGTGTTGCTAATGCCCATGTTGCTGTTGGCATCGTTAGGCAACTTTGAACAAGTTTTTATACAAAACATATGCGACTGTGCAACATATATCCGTGCCTGCAACATTTGTACATATCTTTAGCGTCATTTCGTAACGTTTAGCTCAATAAAAAATTACAACACAGTCACCTTCCCTCCGCATGCTTCGCATCACATCGATTCCCAAGGTACGTGGAATCTGCCGAATTTTTTTCTTTGACATGTGATTGCGTACATTTTTTCGACATCGTTTCCGGGACGGAAATACGTCACTGAAGTCTTCGTGGACCCCAGCATACAACAATTTCGTGTTAAAATTCGGCAGATCCCATGAACTGTGGGATTCGGTTTCACGCTTTAACAAAACTTGAAATTAGGCGAGATGATTCATAGTTGACGGGAATTAGGAGCGCAAAGAAGGACATTCACAAGAACGAGACAAGAACGAGACAGCGCCCGTCCTGTCATCTCGTTCTTGTGAATGTTTTTCTTTGCGCTCCAAATTCACAGTTTCACGCGAAGCGGTCAGCGAATACCTGTCTATGCCGCATTTTTTATTTTCTTTCAGATAGGCGTTACGGGGTACATCGACGTGTTTTTGTAAATGAAGTAGTACTGTGCAAACCGTGTGCTCACTAGGCACGTCGACTACACTGGCGCTTAGAGGGAAATTTATGACCTGACGCAACGTCAGCACTCACGTTAGGGCATGGACGTAAATTTTATGGAAATGAAGTGCACGCTGTGGTGCGATGATGAGAATACCATTCGTTAGCGCATTCCTCCGTTGCCGAGCAACGCTTGATTGTAGCTTGCTGAGTCATATGAGTGCATATATAATGTTTATGAGACGATTGTAAAAGCGGAGCTGACACTGAAGCCACAATTGATGTTAACCTGACATGGCGCCTGTATAATAGGAGTACATATGCAATGTTTATCACCTTTTTATAAATTTAGATAGCTAGCATGGTAACCACAATTGACGTTACACCGACTTGGTGTTTGCATAGTACCTTTTCCAAAGCAGATTCAAGACCTTGAGTGGTTCTGTGGTAGAATACATGACAGCCACACGAAATGCTTAGGTTCGATTCCTGCTGGGATCCTGATTTTTATTGCGATAGCAATTATATGGACACTCGCGGCTAGTTTTCACCGTCGGCGTCGGCGTCATTTGCTGTATATGTATATGTATATATATAACCCTGCTCGTCGTTCGTGAGCGTGAAAAGACACGAGGGGGGGGGGGGTCCCTCGAGCGACCTCCGATTTTACGAGCGGGGGCGCGCGCGTTATCTCCCCTTCTCGGCGGCTGACAGCGGGGGGCCGTTGTACCCTTCTACGTGCTGCGCTCTCAACGCGAAGAGAATTCTCTTAAACAAGCGTTTTCTAGAGTTGCGTGAGATCGGATCCAAAAAAGAGTTAGCTGCCAGCCTCACTTCGTATAACATTACAATTTTTTGCTATCGCATTCATTGCTTCACCCTTGCGGTGAAACTGTGACTTTTTTTTTTTCTTTGCATTCGTCGGATCAACGCGACCGATGCCGGATTTTTTTAAGGCTCTCGCGTTTAAATGATCGGTGTCTGTTGTTGCCGTTCCTGGGTAGATACAAACTTTAAGGCTCATGCCCGCATACCACAGCCCGTGGTGTACGGGTATATGACACACATAACTGCAGGAAAGAGTTTCATGACGGACACGACATCATGTTCACGTTATTTATGTCATGACCAGACACCTATGTTCGTGATGGTCTCGTGCCCTCCTATGCCGATTTTGGTCTATACTAAGGTAATGAGGCAACTACGAGAGCACGCAGACGTAGGGGGCCAGGTAGGTAGATAAGTAGATAGAAACGCTCAAACTACCTTTGCTTTTCTAAAGATTCCTTCGCATTTGAGAACTCAATTCTTAGGGAGCTGCTTTTAGTGATTAACAAAAATGACACAAATATATACTACTGCGGAGGCCGCCATCTACATAATTGTATTCATGCGGAAAGTTGTGAGGTAAAGCATAAAAAGCGTCGCGTGTAATACTATATATTACACGCATAACACGCATATATGTGTTGTTGTCCCAGTGCATGCTGCTTAAAACTGACTGTCCCTTTTGTTTATAATATTATTAAACAATATTTAACAAATGCTATGCGTATGAAAAATCACATCAAAGTGTGGTTGTCGATGAAGTTCTCTCTCTCTTTCGCGATATATACAGGGTGTTTCAAGAAATGTGTCCACTATTTTTTAAAAAAATCAGTAAAATGCGGAATTTGCTTGCTGTCTTCACAATTGCTTTTTCTGTAGCGGCAGGCATCTTAAGATGATTGAAGACATGATTTGGGATAGTAATTAAGAAAGTTAAATTAATTAACTTTTTAATTAGCGGAGTTAGGTGGTTAAATAAAATGGGAGAATTGAAGTCCTTCATGCGAAAAACCCATTTCAGCTTTGAGATTTCGAAAAAGCGGCCTCTATTAATTATTGTGGCGTAATGAAGTTCAGGCAAATTCAATGGCGAAACCGAAACCCAAGCACCGGTGAGCGCAACAAGCAGACGACTAGAATGACGTCACTGTTCAAGACAACGGTTGCAGAGGTGCAGTGAGTCCCCGTTCGTTAACGTATGCTCGTCATGCGTGCTACTACTGCAAGCGCAGCCCACACACTCACACCAAGAAGTCAATTGAAGGTTGATATAATGACGTTCACTCATTCTGGACGTCTTAGACGAATGTGGCAATTGCGCTCTTCCGCGTTTCGGTTTCGGCTTGCCGCTGAATTTGCCTGAAATTCATTACGCCACAATAATTAATAGAGGCCGCTTTTTCGAAATCTCAAAGCTGAAATGGGTTCTCCGCATGAAGGACTTCAATTCTCCCGTTGGACTAAACCTCCTAACTCCGCTAATTAAAAAGATAATTATATGAACTTGCTTAGTTACTTTCCCAAATCATGTCTTCAACCATCTTAAGATGCCCGCCACTACAGAAAAAACAACTGTGACGACAGCGAGCAAACACCACATTTTCCTGATTTTTAAAAATAGTGGGCACATTTCTGGAAACACCCTGTATATATATATATATATATATATATATATATATATATATATATATATATATATATATATATATATATATATATATATATATATATATATATGTATACATATATATCGGCTGGAAAGTGAGGTAGGTTTGCCCCACCCCCTCGCGAAAGAGTTGGTCCGCCACTGGCTGTTGTAGCTGTGTGGTCTGGCGTGGTGTATTCACTATCTGCACTCGGGAGAACTGGATCGCGCTTCGAGTGAGTGCGGGTGAAGGCACCACAAGCCACCGTTTTGTCCCGGGAGCCCGGGAGGAGGGTGCAACCACTCGTTTGCTGTTGGAGCGCCAGCGTTTCTTTTCTTTAGTTTAAAACAATGCCTGTCTCTAGCTTCCCCTGCGTCGCAGGTCTGATGCAGCTGCGCGGTAAGATGCAGCTGTTAAATACCTCAAGAGGAAGGTATTTAACATCTGCATCTTACCGGTACTTACATACGGAGCAGAAACTTGGAGGCTTACAATGAGGGTTCAACCATGGTTCAACTTAAATTGAGGACGACGCAGCGAGCGATGGAAAAGAAAATGATAGGTGCAACCATAAGAGACAGGAAGAGAGCAGAGTGGGTCAGGAAACAAACGGGGGTTAAATATATCATACTTAAAATCCTGAAGAAATGGACATGGGCCGGACACGCAGAATTTAGGCAGGATAACCGCTGGTCACTAAGGGTAACTGACTGGTTTCCAAGAGAAACAAACGCTTGAGGGGGAGACAGAAAATTAGGTGGGCAGATGAGACTAAGAAGATTGCAGGTATAACGTGACAGCACAAAGCACAAGACCGGGTTGATTGGCGGAACATGGGAGAGGCCTTTGCTCTGCAGTGGGCGTAGTCAGGTTGCTGCCGCTGCTGCTGCTGCTGCTGCTGCTGCTAATGATGATGATGATGTCCATAGCGCTCTAAACTACTCAAGCTCACTAGGAAGTTTTTCAGGGAAGACATTTCACGAGAAGGTACCCCAAAATCCTCTGAAGTTTTGTTCGTGTTGCTAGGAACAAAGATTATGGTACGATGGGGAATCACCTGCATTTTAACACGAAAGTTTCAAGTTTCTTAGAAGAATGGACTGTTGGGCGAGTTGGTACTCCATGTTTCAAGAAAAGTGCGCGAAAAACACGAAAGTGTTTTATGCCGGTGTCCACCAAGACATTAGTGACTTATTTCCGTCACTGATATGACGTTGAAAAAATGAACGCCATTAAATTGAAAGAAAAAATTCCCCATCTCCCGCTAAAGGGAACCATGTGTGCATGCGAAGCATCGGGGAGGTAATTAGCTTGAGCGGGAGGAACGTCGCCGCTCTCATTTCACGGCAGCGGTCCGGGCGCTCATCGCGGCGCTGCACAGGAGAGAGAATGAGGCGCGCGCGCTCCGTCATTTTCATACCGCGGAACTACCGTGGCGCCACCAGTGGAGTATGCAGCTGTCACACCACCTGTCGTGCGCGCCGCTCCGTAGAGGATTCCTAGAGGACAGGACGGGGGGACCATAGGAGAAGAGAGAGAGGGGACTTGCATGCGCTGTGGGGGTGCGGGACGCGGGAGCCCCTCCGTAGAGTAGAGGATTCCTAGAGGAGGGAGGGGGAGGGGACGCGCAAGCGCTGTGGGGGTGTGGGACGCCGGAGCCGCTCCATAGAGTGGAGGATTCCTAGAGGAGAGAGGGGGGAGAGGACGCGCATGCGCTGTGGGGTTGTGGGACGTGGGCGCCGCTCCGTAAAGTAGATGATTCCTAGAGTAGAGAATGGGGGGGGGAGCGTAGGAGAGGATAGGGGAGGGGACGCGCATGCGCTGTAGGGGGTGTGGGACGCGGTGGCCACTCCGTAGAGTAGAGGATACCTAGAGGAGAGAAAGGGGGTCAGCGTAGGAGAGAGAGGGGGGAGGGGACGCGCTGTGGTGGTGTGGGACACGGGAAGGAGGGACTGACTAAGCCCCCTCCATACACATGCAAGCAAGATCAAGGAATGGGGTCAACCTGGGCGCCAGACACCACCTGCCTAGCCATTGCTAAGCAGCCTCTCTGTGATCTTGGCCATGACTCTGATGACTGTGATAGTGGTTGACGGCCTTCATATTACCTAAGTGTTCTGGTTCGCATAATGGGTGCTTCCCTACTTCATGAAAGTGGCCGGATGCGGGACGGGGGGACGCGGGACGCTGGATACGGGACGCGGGACGGACAGAGCCCCGAGCATAAGATGCTTCGCATCTAAAAACTTCCCCATCTCCCGCTAAAGGGAACCATGTGTGGATGCGAAGCAGCGCGGGGAGATGGTTAGCTTGAGCGGGAGAAAGGTCACCGCTCCCGTTTCGCGGCAGCTGCCCGGGCGCTCATCACGGCGCTGCACAGGAGAGAGAATGAGGCGCGCGCGCTCCGTAATTTTCATACCGCGGAACTAAGTATGCAGCTCTCGCACCACCTGTCGTGCGCGCCGCTCCGTAGAGGATTTTTAGAGGAGAGAACGGGGTGACCGTAGGAGAGGGGGAGGGGGACGCGTATGCGCTGTGGGGGGTGTGGGACGCGGGAGCCACTCCGTAGAGTAGAGGATTCCTAGAGGAGAGAGAGGGGGCGAGCGTAGGAGAGGAGATGGAGGAGGAGAAGACGCGCATGCGCTGTGGGGATGTGGGACGCGGGGAGGAGGGACGGACAAAGCCCCTTCCAAACACATCCAAGCAAGATCAAGGAATGGGGTCAACCTGTGCGGCACACACCACCTGCCTAGCCATTGCTAAGCAGCCTCTCTGTGCTCTCGGCCATGACTCTGATGACTGTGGTAGTGGTTGACAGCCTTCATATTACTACTGTGTTCTGGTTCGCATAATGGGTGCTTCCCTACTTCATGAAAGTGGCCGGACGCCGGATGCGGGACGCGGGAGGGACGGACATAGCCCCGAGCATAAGATGCTTCGCATCTAAAAACTATAAAGAAATCTTCCCCGCCGGGATTCGCAAATCTGACTCCTTGGCCCGCGTCTCGCGTCTCGCTGCGATTCGCGGTAACAAATTAAAAAAGAAAACACGCACACACTCGGTTTTTGTGTTATCCCAATGAGAGTGTACAAGAAAGAATACATGGCATAGTCAGTGGAATGGTCACACGCTTTCGCCGAACACACTTTGGAATGTACAGTGCCCTTCAATTTTTTTATCTCTCACACGTTCTCTCTCGCACAGTGCTTTCTGTTGGCGATCGGCGTTGTGCCACCATCTGTGAACGTAGACGAGAGGTAATGCTGCATCACACCTACTAGCACCGATAGAGAATGATTCGACGAAGATGCAGTCGAAGCATGGCGTCCGAGACTGCACGCCGGCTTGCAATCTCGAAGGCCAGGCTTAAAGGGTCTCAATAGCAGCAAAATACACTGGCCGCGCTAGGATCAGGGAGTCGACCTAGACGCAGTTATGTTTTTAAATGCGAATGCATTTCATAGTCGGGCTATGTCAGGCATCCGGCGTTGGCGTTGTGCGGCGTTGGCGTTGTCCGCGGAGGAGGATAGGTTGAGGAGGTGTGCGCGCCGGCAGGTGTTAGATGTGAAGCATCTTATGGCGAAGCTTAATCCGGTGGTGGTGGTGTGCGGCGTGACCACCCTTACTGCGCATGCGCAAACCCTTTAAAAAAATAAAAATAAAAAACCACCTCTTTCCTCTCTCTCCTCTAGGCATCCCTCCCCGCGGCAACCACACCCTCACTGCGCATGCGCCTCCCTTCCTCTCTCTCCCTGCTACGCTCCCCCCTCTCTCCTCTAGGCATCCCTGCCCGCGCCGTCCACACTCCCACTGCGCATGCGCGTCTCACCTCTCTTCTCCTCTCCTACGCTCCCCTCTCTTCTCTAGGCATCTCTGCCCGCAGCGTCCACACTCCCACTGCGCATGCGCCCCCCCCCCCTCTCTCTCTCCTCTCCTACGCTCCCCCCCCTCTCCCTCTCTCGCCTCGAGACGCCGACACAGGCAGCGTCTGCTAGCGAGTTTCTTGGTTGAAAAAACCGACTGCTCGCGCTGCACAACCGTTCACTGGCCACCCCGTATATATGGCAATGAATCTTGACCTCCAAGGTGGTGCCGGTGGGGGATTTCTCTTGTGCGTTGTTGAACAATAAAAATTCGCAGCGTGCGCGTTAACTAAAAGCGGACTGCGGCGGAGCTCGGCGGAGCTATATATGAAAAAAAAAATTAAAAAAAATAAATAAAAAATTTAAAAACCAAGAAAAAGCAAAAAAAAGGCGCTGCGCCTTGCTCCCGACCGGGCTGCAGAAATCAGGCGCCTTTTCCTTCTTCGAACCACAACCACCATATATAAATGGAGTGAAGCGCGCGCGAAATGCATTCGCATTTCCTCACGATTCCCTTCGGGGAGGTGGGCGCATTTTTTTTGCCTTTCGCTTCGTGTTAGAGTGTGATTGCTCGTTGTCGGAGTAGTGCAGCGTCCCACATGCACCAACGGCGTTTTGTCGCCGATAATAAGACTGCCGCAGTAAGCGCTACACATAGGCAACGATGTCAACGAGCGAATGTCATTCCTTGGAGAAGCGAGACAGAGGCCAGCGGGACGTGGAACGCCTGCGCGCGTTCACGGCTGAAACTGCGAACCTCTGCCTCCCGTGTTGCTGAAACGCACTGTGGTAGTGTATGCATGACCACAGGCGTAGGTTACCCAATACTCGGGAGAGCACAGCGTGCCGTTTCTCTCCTTAATTTACGACGCTTTGAAGAAGTCCATATAAAGTACAGGTGTTTATTATGTGCTTCTTATGCCATCTTCGCGCGGGATTCACGATAAGCTGTGTCCAGGTATAGGTTAACAACTTCAGTTACCACAATCGTTGAATCATCATTGGTGTTAGTCGTCGAGATGGACATGTGCCACTAGGCGTCAAGGTGAGTACATTCACGTCAATGTTATATCTTCTCTTCCCGCGCCTAGCAGACGCCGTCACTCGATTTCTAAATGAGCATTTGAACAGGGCGATTGACTTCCGCTCCGCCCGGCAACTGGAGAGAATAGGAGCAGACCTTTCACACGAAGGAGCCTGCCCTTGACAAAGAACGGTCGCAGATGAGTTTAACCTGCCTCAGCACGTGAAAGGGCTTTCTTTCCTGAAGAAACGTCCGGTCGTCGACAAAGTATCCGTAGTTTGGCACGTATTGGGTTGCACTCACTCTCTTGAAGGCCTTCTGTAGGAAGCTCCTGCGATGACGGCTCCTCTCTCTTTAGTATTTCTTGCATGTCATTCAGCATGCTGTGACTCGTAGAACTTTGATATAAAAACTCAACTACTTTATGTCAGTTATACTTTCAAATGGTGTTTCTGTACTGACATTTGGGGTATATATCGCGATGGCACACTCTGGAAGTCCTTGCATGTCTTGACCCAAGACTTCTGGCAACCTTGAAGAATCGCTCTTACATTTTGTTTCATGCCATTACGGTTCTCTCTGGTGTTTTTTCTCAGCAGATAAGCTTCATGTCAGCAAGTCTGTCGGATTGTCTTTGCTTGCGTGGAAGCTCCGCACGAAGGCTTCGTTGGCGTGTTGATTTTGGCCATCCGGTTTCTGACGAGGGCCTTCCTTGTAACACGTTCGATGTGTCATGTACTTGTTGAATCTGTCAGCTGATCCTTTATCGAGGTGCATAAGATTGATTGTTTCGTTCTTCTCCAAGTGACTGCGGTCACTACTGAACTTTTCCTTCACAGTTTCAGGGCGTTTCGTGTCCACAGCGAAAATGTCTTCCAAGTCTACCATTTTCATCTAGGGAAGTCAAAAATTATTGCGGCCGCCCTCTTTCGTGTGATTTCTCTCACCTTTTGAGCCTCAATTCACTGCTCAACAGTTTCTTTATAAGCTCCGACAAGTAGACTTTCCGGATCTTCTAAGCACATCCTCTTCTAAGCACATTCGAAGCACAATGACTGTGGAACAGTGAACGGTGCTACTTGGGAAAGGAAGCGGCCCTTCCCAGTCCATTCTAGCTTAGTGGGCACAGCTTTTAGATTCTTCCATTTCTTGCACACATTTTTCACGTTTCCGATCACGAGTTGCCAGTAGTAGTCGCAACCCACAAGTAATGAGACGGATTTTCCGTTTTCTCCTTTTAGACAAAGGGCTCGCGTGTCCAATCCAGTTTCCTCCATACTTGTGACTTTTTCGCCTGGAATTAGAATGTGCTCGCTACAGATGTCCTCTACTCCTAAGGCTTCGATACTATCGGTTCCGTCGCAGTTTCTTCGAAAACGCTCATACGTACTCTTCTCATTGTTTTTTCCGTCTTGTGACCTCCGAATACTCCAACGGTCACAGTTCCTTCTTGCAACAGCTGAAAACCAAGTTAGCGAGATGCTTCGACGGTGATGAAGCTCCGCTGGCTACCTCCGTAGAAGAGTGCCCTGTAGTACCTTGAAGACATCGTGCCTGCTATTCTGGCTGTCAAGGACTGAAATAATATATCAGGGCTGGCTGGTTCCGAAAGGAGGGTGACTGTTGTCGCAGAAACATCGTTTGCCTTCTTCTGGAAGTCTGGGTCACACATGGATGTTACATGTCGTCGAGAACATCTGTCGCATTCTTGTTTTCCTCTGCAGTCCCTTGCCATCGAAAACATCGAAAACACCGCCCGGTCTTGGTGATAATTTCTTTCTTTTCTGTCAAACTCACTTCTTTGTCGCAGACTTCGGCACGATGCTTCGATGACTTGCAAAACAGGCATGGGCCTGGCTTCCCAGCACACTTTGTAGAGCTGCTGCTGATGACAAGTTGCGATGCATAACAGGCCACGATGTATCGCTAGTTTTCGTCTCGACTTCGGGCGTTTTCGGAGATGCATATGCTGCCAAAGATTCTCGACACTGAAGTTGGTGATCGAAGTACTCCAGAAGATCTTGCAGCTTTTTTCTCGATTTTGGTCATCCTCTGCTGTGGGTTCATTTGCGCTTGCATCGTTGATACCGCTGTGATCGTTTTAGTCGGCTTGTGAAGTTCATGATACTTGAGCACCAAGTCTGATGGTAAGGCTCGCAATATGATGTCCCGTAGCATGGAGCACTGTAGACGGGCTTGTTCCAAGGGCTTTAAGGCTCCTCACATGAACTTGTATTTCGTCATAGAGATCTCGAAGCTCGGTTGTGCTAGAAGACGACAAGACTGGCCTAAGATCTAAGAGGTTTCGAAGGTGATCCTTAACGATAATCCTTTCGTCCCTGAAGCATTTCTTGAGAATTTCTACTGTGTCTTCATAGCACTGCCGTTGCCTGGAGTCCGGATATAGCTGCAGCGGCAGCTCCAGTGACAAGCGTGCTGATGTAGTTGAACTTCTCGGCAGCGCTGAGGTCGTCTTTATTGTGCACTGCCGTCGAGAACTGCATCCAAAATCCATGCCATTGTTGTCGATGCCGTCGAATTTCATGAGTTCAAACTGCGGTAGTCTCGAACTGCTGACTGGAGCTTGGCTGGTCATCGGGCGCGAGGCTTGGGACGTACGGTTAATCTGAATCACAAAGTGAAGCTTTGACGTCACCGTGACAATCTTGTCCCCATAATTGCTCGCGTCTATCGTCTCTGTCTTTATCAGACCTTCAGGTGTCTCGGTTACTAGGCTCTCATGAATCTTCGTTATCTGTCCGTAGATCAAGTTAATTTGGTCAAGTGAAACGCTGACCTGTTATGACAGCTCTTGTTTTCATAGGAGGTCTTCTTCTTCTTGTACGATGGCATCCAGTTGCGAGCGTAGACACTTGCGTCGTCGGAGTAGCCGTTCCATGCGTCAGTCGGAAGCCGGGAACTCTTCGCCAAAGGTACAGGGATCGCAGCGCGACACCTTGAATCGGTGAGGTTGGCGTCGTTTAGAAGATCACGTTGGATTTCGGCACCATGTGCTGGACCTCAACGTCCGCAGGCTACCAGACTGTCTTGCTGCAAAAGAGATGGCACGTCTTAAACGAACACTTTAATGGAACATAAACGATGAAGAAACAGATGGCTTCGTGCCCTCGAGCGAGCGGCAGCTCGTGAAGAGCAATGATGATGTTAATGAACGGCGTCTGCTAGGCTCATGAAGACGAAATTACAACAGCTTCCAAACATCAATAGATGTGGTACTTTAATGTCCCCACACAATAAGCGCTACTTCTGCGAAGACAGTTTTCACTTTCGTGTTATACCGATTCCTATGACGGAGGGATCAGTCATGTTTTCGCCCTACAATATGAACCGGAAGGGTTGGCTGAGCGTAATCCTTCGCTGTCACCATATGTTGGCAATATAGCTGGCTGCATTGTAGGCTTTCTGTGTCTGATTTGGCGGCGGTGGATACCCTGTGCGACGTGCCATTGGTGTAGCACCAACTGCATCGGTGTCGCATAAATCAGCGGAAACGTGCACATTTCCTGACGTGTGAAGGTGCCACTATGCATGCGCTCGTTACGGGCTACACTATTGGAAAACCCAGTGGCGCTGTCCTAGTGCCATACATAATTATTGCACCAGTGTGGCGCAGGGTACAGGGAGGCTGCAACACTGTACGACGCAAGCTCGGCGCTGGCACGTGGCACACCCGGTTTGGGCCGAAAATCGGGATTTTAGATTGCTTTTGAAAATTCTGGTAATTCAAATCGTAATTATAACTAAAACAAACGCACTTCAAAAAAACGCAACAAAAAGCTATGAGTTAGCCATGCTCGAATCCACCCCGTCGACGCACACTGCAATGCGAAGCTGAACGCTACCGCTACACTATACTTCAAAGACGGCGCGTACTGTTTTCACTTTATACTGACCCTTATTCCAGTGGCCTGTCTCTTCATCACCTTGTTCAGAAGATTTCATTCTCTCAGTGCTCGCGACAACTTAACAGTAGATAGTTCAATCGTTTTTTATGTGTTGTCCATGATCAGAACGTCCATCTGGCACGTTTGTCGAAAAACATGTTCGCGTAACCGCAATTGTGATCCGCATTCAACTTCTATTGAACTCCCATTAAATGGGCGCACGCTCGAACGTACGCGGGTGCACCGAGTTTAGCGGACGACGGTTGGCCTCTACCGGAAATGAGTCATCTTTCTGAAACTTGCACCGGAGATTTTCCATAATTCAGTCTATTTAACTACAACAACTATTATACACAGTGTCAGCACGAACAAGCGCATCTGATCCAAACAGCGCTCTTGATTTATGTCGGCTATTGGCCAATAATCTTTTGCTGCCTCGGATGACAGAAACGTGACGTTCGATGAGAGATGCCCGCCCACCGACGAGAGTGATAACTGGCCTCTGAAAAGTGGGCACCTGAGAAAACAGCAACTTCGCGCTCCACTTCCAACCTTTTTTACGCGGCGCGCAAGACTGCAATATTAGATGCGAAGCAGCTTTTGGCGGAGTTCAATGCGGTGGTGGTGGTGTGCGGCGTGACCACCCTTACTGCGCATGCGCCTACTCTCTGTCCCACTCTCCTTCTTTACGCAGGCGTTCGGTCGCGTTCTCTCCTCTCCTCCCCCCCGCGCTGCAGCCTGTAAACCCACTCCCTCCTCTCCCTCCCCCATTTCATATAAGCGCGCGCGCTCGGTCGAGGAAGTCTCGCTTGAATCGTGAGGTCACTCCGTCGGTTCGCGGTTACTGCAGTGGTCTCGAAAGCCTCGCCACCCTCACCGCAGACTCGCGTTGTCGCGCTGTAGCGGAAGTGGTACATCGACGCCGACGCTTGGCTTCGACGGCCGCGTGAACGTAAATGGAAACTTGATGTGCACCCCCAATGCTGCTTCGCATCCCCTCATGGTTCCCGTTAGTGGGAGATGGTGTAATTTTTTTACAACATTTGGCTGAGCAGTTTATATTCGCGTCTGCTTTCCGCAGGATCTGTTTTTTTGACAAGCCCGAGAGGTGATTCATAACCCTTTTAAAGGGATACGGAACGATAACTTAGCAGCTGGTGTTTTGGGGCAGAACAATAGTTTATCTGCTAAAAATGACAAATACAACAAAGTGAACTGAAAAAAAAAAAGATGAGAAACAAATTTTTTCAGTGACTTTTGGTTGTACCTAGCGCCCAAGAGTCCGCCAGCTGCAATGCCGTGACATCTCGCACGCGCGCGGCCGCAGCAGCCGCGGTGGTGGCTGTGCCTGTTTATTGCTCTCGGCGCTATCGCTTGCAACTGTGGTTTGTCTGAAACATGGTGGAACGTTATCGCTTTCTAGGACACATGCTTTCCCGCGGTCGGTCTTCGGTTCTAAAGCGTTCGTCGTTGTGAAACGAACTACCCACACTTCAACTCATCGCAACTATCCGCCTTCCTCCTGCATCCACCCTGGAATACTCGGAAGAAGCGACGATCCCGCTTGCCCTGACACACACTGATGTCCGCTACGTCCTTTCTGACTCGAAAACCGCAATTCTGAATTTCGCGCGAGGGCGTCCACGAGACCGGTTTCAGCATTCTCAGCTCGCCCACCAAAATACCCGGCCCGCCATGTGGAGCTGATCTGGGTGTCTGCGCACTCTGGGAATCCCGGCAACGAAGCCGCGAATGACCACGCCCGAGGTCTCATCAACCGGGTGGCGGCGAAATCGGAGTCGGGCTCTTCCACGGAGCGCATGCATTCGTTCAACGAGATTACCCAGGCATATCGCGCCGAACGCCAGCTATACCCTTCACCCCACCAATCCCTGGACAACTTTCATCAATTATATTATGGCGCCGTTTCCAGACCCGCAACCTTCCCTCCCCCCTATTTCTTTTCCCCCTTCTACCCTGGAGCATACAACCCGTCCTGTGCTCAGTGTACCCAACCCCACGCTACCCTTACCCACATCCTCCTGGAATGCCCGGCAGACCCTCCCCCGCGTGGCCCGGAGCAACTGACCACATGTGAGGAATCGGAGACCCTGCTGCGCTCGACAGACCCGACGAAGAAGAAGATCGCCACTGACCAAGCCGCCACGTCATGGAACTACATGAACTCATGAACGCATAGCGCAGTGGGGTCGTGCGGGGACACTGGGACGTACGTGCCCTGCTCGAACTCTTGGTCTAATTAAGTTTTACATCCTCCCAGCTGCTGCGGCGCTGAAGGCTGTCATAACAGCCTCGTCGGTCGCGACACACCGTTGCATACGTTTCCTAAAGATGGCAAGCTGCGTAGAGTTTGGAATGCGTGCTGCTGAGCCATCACGCCAAAGCTGGACACGTTTAAAAATTCACTTCATTTGCTAGCGCGGAACACTTCGTCGCTTCACTCAGCTGCGTTTCAAGCTTCACTTAGCTGCATCTTCACTTAGAGGCGCCATCTAGCTTTAATGCGTGCAAACGAGGCTTGCTTTCAAATCTTCTGGGCTCTCCGCCGTGACGAAGTCGACCGAACACGATTAATTCAACCGTTATGTCTTGTACTTGTGTGAATGTGACAGTAGCTGCGGTATGCACAGAGCTATGAAAAAGGTGAGAAATTCCGCCCATTTGGTGCCTCCTCGCGCGAAAATTAACAGCGCAGTGGCCGAACACCGATCGCATAGGTTGTTACGTTTGGCCCTGGAGTTCTTCGAACCAGACGCCATTGTGCGTGAACCTGCCTGCCGGACTGCTTTCTACCCCAGTATCGGCGCTTAGCCGCGGAGGCACGGAGCCCCGCATTGTCCAGCACATGTAGTGCACACTTGTCAGGTGGGCTGGGCAGCTCGCTGTGGTCGGGTTATGAGGAGGAACCAGACAGAGGGATCACGGACACACCTTTTCTGAGAGACTGGTGGCAGAGCGTGGGACGACGACGCTGCTGACGTTCTCATGGATCCAGCACCCCTTCCTGGAACGGGGTGCAGCGTGGGCGACGCCGCCTTGATACCTGCGGGTGTCACGGTCAGCGGCCATCTTCTCCTCCGGGGTCATCCTCCTTTCCCCCACGCTCCTTCGGACTTCACCCTCCTCGCCTTGCGTTACAGAATCGACTCTGTGAGGCGTGGGCCGGACACAAGTTTATTGTGTGGTGCGCTTGCGCACCCCAATGGACACCTTGGCCCTGCTCATCATCAACGAGCGGCCCAATTTCTGCCGTGCTTGTGGGCGGAACGCTGAGACGTCCAGATAGCTGATTCGCGGGAGCTGCTGTCACCGCCTCCTGAGGACCCCAGTGTTGGCAGACGAGGGGCCATAAAAACGGCAGACACTTTGTACAAATTCAGTTCATTCCTTGAGTTCATTCCTTGAGTTGAACTCGTTCACTCATCCTTCCATCATGTAAATAAACCTACGTTCCTTCTTGTAAGAACGCGTCCTCCTCACTGGAAAACATCGGCTATGTGGACGACGGCGGGGGCCAGCTACCGTAACGAGACCCGCCGGACCCCACTCCTTACAACTGGTTGGCAGCGGTGAGATGAGCCTTGCGACATGGTGCTGTGTTGTGGTGAGTACTTGGTCTCTGCTATGACTTTCCAGGCTTCATTTTGTGAGTGTGAGTTGAGTATGAGCTGGATTGTTGAATTGTGAGTTAGGTAGATCACTTAGTTATGCGTAACAAGTGAGTGAAAGGGATCACCTAAATATGTGTGAGATGCAGGACCAAAGTAAACCAGCAATCATGGAGTTGAGGTCAATGCTGAAAGATGAACTTCCGGTTGTGAGTAAGCATCTAGGCATTGAAGTAGACGAGAAAATGGCAAGGACGCATATGTGGAAGCTGATTATTAAGGAATCCAGTGAGGAGGAAATTGAGTACGCGTTAGAGGCTTTCAAGTTAGAGGAACTGAAGAAAGAAAGGGAAGAGAAGGAAAGAGAAGGAAAGAGAAGCAAATGAGAGGAAAGCATGCGAGAAGGATAGAGAGAAACTGGAGAAGGAAAGAGAGCAGTGGGAGGAGAGCCTAGAAAGAGAACGCGAAGAGATAGAAAGAGAAGTACAACGTTGGAGATGGTCTCAAGTAAATTCGAGGATCCATCCTTTTAGAGAGGGCGAAAATATAGAGCGTTATCTTACCGCTTACGAGAAGGTTTGCACAGAACTAGAGCTTGGCAAAGACTATTGGTCTATTGCTTTATATAGTGTTCTTCCGTGCGACTTGATGGGTAGGATAATGTACCTTCCCAAGGAGAAGTTCAATGACTACGAAGTAGCTAAGACAGCTTTATTGCGGTGCTTCGGCATCATTAAGAGGAATCAAAACCAGTACGACAGGCTCACGTACCCTTCTGCGGAGGAAAACGCGCGACAAGGCTTTGGTAGAGAAACCAAGCCTGAGAAAGGTACGCGCACCTCCGATTGCGCGAAGGCAGAGTGTGAACGCGAGCGAGAAAGAGAGAAACGTGAGCGAGAAAGAGAAGAACGCAAGCGAGAAATAGAGAAACGCGAGCGAGAAAGAGAAGAGCGTAGGCGAGCCCTTGACCAGGAGATTGAAATGCTCGAACGTAAAGTTGAGGCAATGCGGCGCAAGATTCAGCCATCTAAAAGTGTAGCGCACGAGAAGTGCGAAGAACTGGCGAGTTCGGCGCATCTTAAGGTCACTGAGAAAAGTGCCTTTTGTGAGGTACCACAAAGCCAAGGTACGCATCTCTACGAGTGCGGCATGCGCACAGATCCTTCTGCGGAGGAAGAACAGAGGCAGGTTGCGGATAGTGAAATCGCGCCTGAGACAAGTTCGCATTTCTCCGATTGTGCGAGGGAAGAGGAGGTAGAGAAGGAGACCGTGGCTGGTCTAGAAGCGGAAAGAATTCCGAACGGCGTTCCGTGTGGGACCGAGGCTACTTCCAGCCGCCCTAATAGGGTCATCGAGGAGCTGGAGACTGTCCTCGCACCCCGACACGAGAATGTCCTTCCGGGAGTTGAGAATGACAGGGCGCGTCCTAGACCTAGCGATGACGCAAAGTGTCAGGATTTCGGCTCTGTCGTTGAGGAGGGCCCAGCTTTAGACTCTAGCGAGGTCAGCGCAGGTGAATCGGCCCGACGGGACAACAGAGCTGAGAAATCGAAGGGCCAAAATGGTAGAGAAGGTGGCGCACAGACACCCTTGAGCTGTGAAACTGCCGATGACGCGACCCGAAGCGAAGTTCCGAGCAGTGAGAAAAAGATCGGTCGAAAACGTCGCCGAAAGAGAAAGAAGCCAGCATGTGCGGCACAGCAAAGGCCTAAGACAGGTAGCACACCGCGGCGCGAGAAAAAGGGTGGGTCATCGGCCAGTTCAGCAAAACGTTCTTTGTGGCGTAGAGTGAGGCGCAAGCGGCGAAAGGCGCGAAGTAGGGGACGACGACGCTCACCCCCCGCGACGGAATGCGCGGTTGAGATGTGCAGCGTTGCGAAGAGAAGAGTGTCGAAGTGGTCCTAGAGGAAAGGCCACAGTAGCAAAACACCGTGCGGGAGCAAGCACAAAGATGGCATGGCCATTGTTTCCCCCCGCGTTCCTGGGGCCCCCCTCCGCCACAGTGACAGGAACCGGCCGAAATCCCGAATGAAGCGGGACGGCGTAGTTCAACTGGTAGCATGTGCATGTTGTGGTCCCGGCTGTTGTCAAAATTCGGCAAGACCGCGACCGCCGCGAGTAAGATTGAAGAGTGAGAGAGCTGTAAGCTTTTGGGAGAATGAGACACAGGAATTCCTTGAAAGAATTTTTTGTTTGTTTATTTTTGTTTTCAAGTAATGTTCTTTTGTTATCTCCACGACGAGTTAGTTAAGCTAAGCAGTTTTTCACTTTTGGTTTTTTTAAGCGTTGTACGAGTTGTGTTTTTTTTATTAAGCCATTAAGGATTGTACGGAAGCAGTGGTCGCCTCAGAGTGAGCTGACTGCGTAAAAAGAGTTTTTGAAATAAGAGCACGTCAGTCGCGAGTGAAGATTTGTACTACCGCCAATGTTTAAAGAGTAGTAGGGTTTCTCGAGCGGTACCGAAGTTTAGTTGTTTTTGTACCTTTCATGTTTGGCGCGAAGTAGTACACCGTCTTACGGGAGTAAATGAGCATTGTTACGAGAGGTTGTAGTGTAAAACCAAAGGAGTTTTCGAAGTGCTCATGCTTGAGAAGCATTTGGTGTGCGGCATAAAGTGTTATTTTCATTGCGTGATGGTCTTCATGAACATTTAGGTTCAGACGCCTGTTTAGATTACCACAGTTTCGAAGGATATGGTGTACGGCTAGTGGTGAGTTAAGGTTTCAGCGCTCTATGAATGTGAGTAGCGTAGGGCTAAGTGCACAGCAGTGCCCAGTGCGTTCCTCATCAGAAGGTTTCATATGAGGTGGTTGCGTTGACCACACGAGCCTGTTAGTACGCTATGTTAATTCCCTTTACGTTGTTATTTTCAGTGAGTGTTTATAGATCGTGTGATCCATTGATCTTAGCATTAGCGCTTTACAGGGCTGGGCAGTATCGAAGATACATGTATCTTAGATACTATCTTAGATACTCTTTGGGTATCTTGTATCTGTATCGCGATACGTCTCGCAAAACGAGTATCTGTATCTGTATTTCCGATACATTGAATAATGTATCGTGTATCTTAAGGTACAAGATACTACTATAGAAACGCCTCCCTGAGAAACAACAAACGTCAGCTGAACTCTGCTGCTCAAGCTGATACTGCTGCCACTAAGCCACCTCAATAAAGCTAATGACAGTGATATTCCTTTGTCTTTTTGCCAGAGTGCTTCAGTGAGCATAAGAAATAAGGTCTATACGCGTCTCTACTGGTGGAGTAAAGTCACGTGATGGCGCTCGAGCCATCTCGACAAAAACAAGCGCGCGAACGTCTACGTGCAGCCGACCTCTTCTTTCTCCATATTTCTTTTTAGCTGATGTCGGTGCCATGAACCTTGTTTGTAGCCACGGTACTGTGCTGCGTACTGCAATGCGTGCGGCGTCTTTCGCTCAAATTAGGATGCAGCTATAGTGTCGTTATCGAAGTTTTCCTTGCGTGGTGCTTCGTTGCAGTCTCAAAAATGCAAAAATGTGGTTGCTTTGCTGCTTTCACACAGATTTGACAGATCTCTTCAATGTAAGCTTGACTTGCACACTATGAGATTGACTACACACTATGAGATTATATGCCAATTAGATTCTAACGACCGTCGCTCCACCGGTGTCGATGCTATATGCAATAGAACAAGCATTTACGTAACAGATGATATTTTGGCGTACTGTATCTTTGTTCTTCGTGCTAAATTATGCAAGAACATTTTTTTTAATGATAGCTTGATTGTTAGCACAAGTGCTCTCTTTGCTGTCCTCCGTTTGCATGCCACACATTACCTAGGCCTCTGTGCGGTTTTTTTCCCGTTTGTTAGCTGTAATAAATGTTTGTAACCTCCTCCTCTATTCCTTCTCTTATTTATTATTATTTTTAATTGACTGCGTCATTCCTACTATTTCAATATCTACATTCCATGTGAGTTTACTGTTCAGGCGATGTTAGGGCCAAGGTAAAATAATCTGAGCGTGCCTAGTGCTTTCAGGATCAAAAATTCTGCTTACGATTTAATGAAACAGCGAAACTGAGTTTACATTATAGCAATGGAAATTATAACGAAAAATCTTAAAGACGTTAGGAAGGGGATTTGAAAAAAATATCATGTACTGCGGTTTTCTCATCAGCGTCCCGACAAGCCCTTTAGTGCTATTTTCCGTGTGCACTGAGTTTTCTATGTCTGTCTTTGACACATAAGTTGACGATACATCATGCTTTATTTTTCTAGCTTTTAGGGGTGCCGCCTGTATCGTATTTATAAAGGGTGTCACGTAACTGGAACCAAATATATACAAAGAAGTGCCTAACCTCAACTGAATAAAACCATAGGGACTATAATAAAACCAACGATGGGGTTTGCTGCCATGTGGCTCTCATTATGGTATCTCTATATTGCGCTAAATTTCTTAACTAGGATTAGAGATGTAACATTTCTGCTATTCATATTGGGGCCAAGTGTGTTTTTTTTGCGTTTTAGAGGGCATTCTAAAACGACAGATCTGACTTTTTGCGGAAAATTACACGCTACGTAGTGATTTTCCTGGCGTTTAAAGAAAGCCGGAGAAATATGACCACGTTACTGCGCTCGTATGCTATTGTGCTGCAGCGCTCTCAGACGTGTTTCGAGCGGACGGCGGCGAAATAAGGGACCGTGGCTTAGGCATCGGCTCCACAGCGCGTCACCGTTTCTGACCGCCACACACGGCAAAGAAATACCATCGTCCCTGACTAGCGACAGGCTGGCGGTCCGCGCGCCAGTTGTTGCGCGCGATGCCTGTTTAAGAGCGCTGCAGTACGATAGCGCATGAACCCAGTCACGTGGTTTTATTTGATATTTCGCGTGCTTCCTTTAAAAGCCAATGTATATTCGTCATGCAGAATGTACGCCGCCAAAAAACAATTGCATCGGTTGTTTTTAAATGCGTTCTACGATGTTGCGAAGCGCACTCTGCCCTAAAGTGAATAATGAAAATGTTGCATAATTGACCATGCTTAATCAACCAACTAAGAGCAATACAAAAATACCATAACGAGCGCCGCATTATGGTAAACCATATGCCATTGGTTTCATTCAGTCACGGCTAAACGCTTTTTCTTAATATTTGGTTCTACTTACGTGAAACACCCTACATGTATACTTATTCACCTAGTCACCTTTTATTGCGGAACTGCCTTGCTATTTCACTTAGGTGTATTCGCTTTCCCCTTTTTTAGGTCCCTGTAAAGTCCCTTTTTGTGCATTAAAAAAAAGCTGGTTAGCAGGCTAGAAGTTGCAATAGTGTGAATAGAAGTGATATCCTGCGACGCTTTTTGCCACGTACAATACATCTGGGAAACTTCTGGGCGGCAGAAGTTCTGTCAAAAGAGGACATAGTAAAAGATGGCACGTTAGTGAATATGTTGCTAGCGAAGAGTTTACGCAAGTCGATAGGTAGAATATGAAAAATCACTGCAGTTTTATATCCTCAGTGAACTGTGATCGCTGACTCAGTAGTTATCGTCTTCACATGATGATTCACAAGAAATATCGCTACCAGCGTTATTGCTGCTCTGCAGCTGTAGGGTGATCAGCTTCTACGAAAACGGTAATACGCTTATGGACAAGGTAAGACTCTGCACCGGTATTTGTGCCATCTTGCGGAGGCTTCTTATTGAAGTTCTTGCAATTAATGGCAACCCGCTAGCTAGTCGCCAAGTAGAGCAGCGACACCCATGAAATACAAAAGTGTCAAGTAAACAAATAACAATAACTTGTTTCGGAATGAAACTGATATATTTTAAGCAAGCAAAACATAACTTTCGGGATTCAAACAGATATTTCATTAAAATAAACAAAGTTGGTCGCCGTTAAGACATTTTTAAGCAAACACTTCTGTACATAGGTATTTGAGTTAATTATATAGCTCTATAAAAGCAAATTTTCAAATGTATCGAAGTATCTTAAGATACAATTGGGAAGTATCGTATCGGATACATTCATTCTGGAAGTATCTTGTATCTGTATCTCCGATACTTCTTGTCCAAGTATCTTGTATCGTATCGCGATACAATTTCAAAGTATCTTTGCCCAGCCCTGGCGCTTTACCGAACGTTGAGGTTGGGGATACGTTTCAGGGAGTTATAAGACGCAGTTCGATCTGTTATGAGAAAGCTTGCGTTTGCGTCAGGCAGCTATACCACAAGTAGGTATAGCTGCTATGTTTTGAGTTTGTTTTGAGAGCGTAAAGATTGCGCACAGATATCTTGTGTGGTTTTTTGGCAACATTCATGTGAAAGTTGTGTAGTTGTTGTTTTTCACGAAGTTAGCCTAAGATGTTAGCTACGACATAGTAGTGCGGATGGTAGGAGCAGACTAGTTTTGAAAGAGGTCGTTTTGGGGATCTGGGGCCAAATTATATTTGCCTTGTGTGCTTTTCTGGACGGCCAATATGATCCATCCTGTAAGCATCTCCTCATCCATGATTGTTGTAGCTTTGGCGGCACGAAATTCCGTCAGAATTTTGGAGTAGCGGGTTTTTCATTTGTTTGTGTTTCTTGAGAAGCCTGGAGAGGTTTGAGCGAGTCCAATGTACTTGATCGCAGTATGGCATTGTGTTGTGTGGTTAGCTTTGCCGTTGTCGATCATTGTGAGGTGGTTTGGGAGTTTGTTGCGAGTTCGCAGCTGGAGGTTCCACGTCAGGCCATCGTCCTCGTAACCAGCCATTCTCTTCGTGCCCTGCGGTTGTGAGCGCTGGCCAGCCGAAATTTTCCGGGCGGCGGAGGAGCTGTTACGTTTGGCCCTGGAGTTCTTCGAACCAGACGCCATTGTGCGTGAACCTGCCTGCCGGACTGCTTTCTACCCCAGTATCGGCGCTTAGCCGCGGAGGCACGGAGCCCCGCATTGTCCAGCACATGTAGTGCACACTTGTCAGGTGGGCTGGGCAGCTCGCTGTGGTCGGGTTATGAGGAGGAACCAGACAGAGGGATCACGGACACACCTTTTCTGAGAGACTGGTGGCAGAGCGTGGGACGACGACGCTGCTGACGTTCTCATGGATCCAGCACCCCTTCCTGGAACGGGGGTGCAGCGTGGGCGACGCCGCCTTGATACCTGCGGGTGTCACGGTCAGCGGCCATCTTCTCCTCCGGGGTCATCCTCCTTTCCCCCCACGCTCCTTCGGACTTCACCCTCCTCGCCTTGCGTTACAGAATCGACTCTGCGAGGCGTGGGCCGGACACAAGTTTATTGTGTGGTGCGCTTGCGCACCCCAATGGACACCTTGGGCCTGCTCATCATCAACGAGCGGCCCAATTTCTGCCATGCTTGTGGGCGGAACGCTGAGACGTCCAGACAGCTGATTCGCGGGAGCTGCTGTCACCGCCTCCTGAGGACCCCAGTGTTGGCAGACGAGGGGCCATAAAAACGGCAGACACTTTGTACAAATTCAGTTCATTCCTTGAGTTCATTCCTTGAGTTGAACTCGTTCACTCATCCTTCCACCATGTAAATAAACCTACGTTCCTTCTTGTAAGAACGCGTCCTCCTCACTGGAAAACATCGGCTATGTGGACGACGGCGGGGGCCAGCTACCGTAACGAGACCCGCCGGACCCCACTCCTTACAAGGTAAACACAATGCCACGAACTACGATGCCTCGATTCAGCCTTAATAACTGCATCTCTGCCTCAACAAAGCCAAGGAAGCCATGTATTTGACATCCTGCGTAGCATTACTTTATCTCCGGCAGCCGCTCAATGTTAGACCATGTTACTGGCACGGACTGCCTGATTGGCATGAACTGCCTGATTGTCGCTTGCTGCAGGCGGCTTTTAACCCTTAAACGCCCATAAGGTATCTATTGTAAATACTGATGCAAGATTCTTTGTAAGCGCTATTTATTATCCAAAGAACATAATGCACAGTTAAAAGCTTTCTTATACAAGGCTGAATTAAAATTATTAGGGTGGCAATATACTTCCCTATGGTCCTTTGGCAGAACCCTACCTGGCGGAGCTTTTGAAAATATGGTACGGCATGAACGTGAGCTTTGCACGTAGAGCAATCAATCTTCGGCCTTTTGTCATTTTGTTCATTTAAATGACACCAGCAACGTTTGAAGGTCCATGGTCCTCAAGGAAAATGTAGTACAGGTAAAAGCGGCACTGGTCTGGTACACCTAAAGCTTTTTCGGTCACCTTGAAAGGCCTTCAGGGCTTGTGCGTTGGTGCCTTCTATTTTCAACAGTATCCCTTCAAAAGTTGTCCCAGGAGCCAACGCCTTGCTTTGCCGTAGTATGATCATTGTGTATTCCATCACCAGAGCGAGCAATTATGCACAATGGTTCGTCCTCGTCATCATCTTCCCCACTGTCACAAAAATTGTTTACATCATCAGGTAAAGCAAGGTGCAAATCTAGTGATTTTTCAACTATCGAGCACGTTTTCTTTTAGAGAAAGAGAAAATCGCATCATGTGAACTGACGTCGTGGAAGGCCCGTAGGGAAGTATATTCCCACCGCACAATTACAATTCAAATGCGAATAACTTGAGTTCCTCGTTAAATTAGGATCTAAAAGTGGACCATGTGATAGCCGTACACTTGAGGCATTCAGAAAATGCATTTTCTGACCTTTCTAACAGCGGGAACATCCACTAATTATCGCAGCTGATCAAAACCCGCGCGACAAACTCCTGCTCGGAGAGAAAAGGGTCGGTGGCACCAACAGAAACTGAAGCACCTCGTAGCTGCTTGCGTTGGAGTCGCTAACATTTTTGCCCATTTGGTTCTCAAACATCACTTCAGATGTAGCAATCGTCTCAGGGCGGAGGACTTGGGAGTATCAGAGGTAGAGCAGTCTAAGCTTGGTGGGAAATATTGCCGCAATGTCAAAATGAAAACTGTAGCTGTCCTCAGCGCTTCCTATGGTCGCAACATTTGCTAACCTGCGAAACTTTGGCGTGATGCGGCAGAGCTTCATGGTCTCAAATGTGCGGCAATGCTTAATGACATCAGCGACCGAGGTAAGACTCTCCTTGGCGATGAAATAGTTCTGTACGTCTTCGGCAATACCTTTTAGAAGGTGTCCAACCTTGTCGTCTTCGGACATTCGAGGTTTCACGGTCTTACACAACTTGAGGATTGCCTCTATGTACGTAGTACAGGTCTCATGGTACTTGGGCCGGCTGAACCATGTCTGCTCCGCCCGCTTCCTTTTCGTGTTTGACTCTCCAAAGCACTCTGTGATTTCACTAGCGTAGCGGTCCCAGGTTGTTAACGATTCTACGTGGTAACCACACCAGAGCAGTGTCCGTTAGGAAGAGAGGGGACATGCTCCAGCTGAGCCGTGGGGTTCCAGCCGTTGCATTTGCTTGCACGCTTGTAGTGGGTGAGCCATTCCACCACGTCCTCGCCGGGCTTTCCAGAGAAAGGGCGTGGCTCCATCTGACGCATCCAGGCACCGGTTGGCCGCGCCGGACGACGGACTCGGAAATGACTGTCGGTCGCCGTTGTTGGACATCGGGATCCCCGGTAGTGTCGGAGGTAGGCGAGCGAGGCGTCGGCTTCGGCGTAGATCAAGCGGTAGCGGCTCAATCGTCTTGGGCGAAGTACCCAGCACCTCCACCACAAAACTGTTACGGGTACCGCTGTATTATGTATATTTACAGGGCGAGGTTGATGGTCGGGAAATGATGGCGTCGGTAGGCTGCACCAGTTCACATCCTCTTCATCTTCTCTTTCCTCCGCTCATACCCGTTGCGTTCCCCGGCTCCCAGACGAAGCCAGCAGGGCGAGTCTGAATCACTAAGCATGGTTAGGGTGAAACCGCTTAAGACGCGCAACATGTACCAGCTGCGTCCGGCTTGGCCGACGACCAGCTGATGTCAGGAGGCGTGCTACCACGTCAGTCAAATCGCTCAAGCGATCAACAGTGACGAATGGGCCTGTGTACTGGGGTAGAAACTTCTCGCATAGGCCCCGTTTACGTTGCGGAATCTACAACCACACAAAGTCTCCTTTGCAGTATGCGACAGACTGATGGCGGCTGTCGTAGCGTTCCTTCGATCGGTGTTGCGATGCCACAGTACGAAGACGGGCATTACGCCGGGCTTCTTCGGCAAGACAGAGTGTCTTGGAGACAGAGTAGTCGCTATGGAAGTCAAATGGTAGAAAAGTGTAGATGCAGCTGTGGGTGTGCGTAAAGGAGGTAAAAAGGACTTTAATATGTCGTCTCGTGCTTTTCAGTGTTATAAGCGTAAGTTATGAAGGGGAGAACGTCATCCCAGTACTTGTGGTCGGATGATACGTACATGGCCAACATGTTAGTCGGAGTTCCGTTCGTGCGTTCTACCAGCCCATTTGTCTGAGGGTGATAAGGCGATGAGTGGCGGAACTGCGAATTGCACAGACGAACCAGTTCTTCGACGGCGTCCGCGACGAACTGAAGACCACGGTCACTGATTATCACACGGGGTGTACCATGCCCAAGAATGACGAATCTAAGCAAAAACATGGTCACGCACGCAGCTGTCGAGGAAGGTAGGGCCGCCGTTTTTGCGTAACGAGTCAGGTGGTCGACGCATACTATCGCCCATCGATTGTTGTTAGATGATCGTGGAAATGGGCCCAAAAGATCGATACCGACTTGTTCAAACGGTAGATGAGGTGGTCGCACTTGTTGGAGAAGACCCGGCGGAGGAGTCGAAGGGCGCTTGTAGCTTTGACATTTTTCGCAACCTGCGACGTAGTGCTTGAATGTGTCTCGCATTCTGGGCCAGTAAAAGCACTCTTGTGTCCGATTCAAAGTTCTGATAAACCCCAGATGACCAGCTGTCGCATCGTCGTGCATGGCTCTCAGTATGTCTAATTGTAGACTCTGTGGCACGACCAGAAGGAAGCGTGTGCCTTTAGCCGAATAATTGGTCTTGTAGAGAAGGCCGTCACGGACACAAAATCGGCCGGTGGCTCTAGGACGCGATGCCGCGACAAATAATAGCTCCAAAGTAATATCAGCTTTTTGTTCTTCCTTGAAAGTAGTCCAGTCTGTGAAAGAAATGGGGGGCAAAACAGGCATAAAAACTGTCTTCATAACACTCCGTCGTCGTTAGCGGAAGGCGGGAGAAACAGTCGGCATCTGCGTGGCGGCGTCCAGATTGGTACGAGATGACGAAGTCGTACTCCTGAAGTCGAGGAGCCCAACGTGCTGGTCGACCACTTTGTTCCCGGAGATTCACCAGCCAGCATAAAGCGTGGTGGTCAGTAACGATAGTGAAAGGGCACCCATATATATAAGGTCGGAATCAGCGTACCGTGAAAACAGCTGCCAAGCATTCTTGTTCCGTCACGGTATAGTTGCGCTCAGCCTTATTGAAAGAGCGACTGGCATAAGCCACTACGTGCTCAGCTCCTTGATGACGCTGCACTAGTACGGCACCGATGCCGATGCCGCTAGCATCAGCGTGGACTTCCGTCAGCGAGGACGCATCGAAGTGACGCAATATGGGCCCAAACGTCACTAGAGCCTTTAGCTGGCGGAACGCATCGTCGCAACTCGAAGTCCAGTTCAAAGGGACGTTCTTTTTGAAGAAGACATGTTAGGGGATGCACCACGTCGGCGAACATTGGAACAAAACGACTAAAATATCAGCATGAGCCCAAGAAGCTCCTCGACTCCCGCACCGACTTTGGTGGTTCGAAAGAGTTGACAGACTCGATCTTTCGTGGGTCTGGCCTCACGCCGTTTTTAAATGCGAAGCATTTCTTAGCGAACTTCGGCGACTTTGAGCGTATCTATCTATCTATCTATCTATCTATCTATCTATCTATCTATCTATCTATCTATCTATCTATCTATCTATCTATCTATCTATCTATCTATCTATCTATCTATCTATCTATCTATCTATCTATCTATCTATCTATCTATCTATCCATCTAGCCGCCTACGACTTTGTGCTCTCCTGGCCGTATCGTTAATGGGATTTATACCAAATTTGGTATGGCATAACATGACTCTATGACGAACATAAATGGCTGGTCATAATGTCACGGGCTCAAAAGATGGTTTAGGATGAAGACGACGAAGTGCTGAGCGGAACGCGCTTGGACAGCAGCAGCGTTGGCTTGTGCTCGCAAATATATCCTGTGTTTACAGTTTCTTCCCCGTAACATCTTTGGTGGAGGTGTTGGGTATGACTCGCTATGCCGCTCCAGGAACTGGATCTTCGCAGCGGACGGCGCGTTGCTGCTACCACGATGACTGACCAAGCTACCCAATGTGAACAAGATCCGCCAGGCCCACAGTCAATTGTTGTGGTGCAGCCCCGTGACTCTGGCCCCTTCAACGGCACAAGTGGCATCGGCTTCGACGACTGGCTAGTCCTGTACGAGCGCGTCAGCAGCAGCAACCACTGGGCGAACATCCTCTTCTACTTGCGGGGCACGGCGAAACTCTGGTACGAGACGCATGAAGACGAGTTGACTAGTTGGGATGTCTGCAAGGCGAAATTACGCGATTTATTCGGGAAACCTATCGGACGACAAGCGGCTGCAAAGAAAGAGCTCGCAACTCGTTCCCAGACATCCACGGAGCCGTACATCGCGTACATCTATGACGCGTTGGCTTTGTGCCGCAAGGTGGACAAAGACATGCCTGAGGAGGACAAAGTCGGACACATACTAAAAGGAATTGCCGATGACGCCTTCAATTTCCTGCTGTGCAAGGACTGCTCGATTATGGAGTCGGTCATAGCAGAATGTCGTCGCTTCGAACAGGCAAAAAGTAGGCGCATCATTCACCGGTTTGACCGCCTTCCCAACACGGCGGCTACGTCCTCCTGCGAAGATTTGCCCACGCTACATCAACCACCAGCTCCGGAAAACGTGACCAGGATACTCCGTCGGGAACTCGAGGCTATGGCACCCGTAATGTCTAACGACGGTGCTCCAGGAAACAGCCTCGCTACTGTTTCATTAATACAGGCCGTGGTTCGTCAAGAGATCGTGAATATGGGCATTTCGCCAACTTTTCAAAATGCCAATGCTACTCCAAACTTGGCTCCTCCAGTCGTTGCGGCCGCTACTCCGAACCCCACCTTCGCGCCGCGACGAAACCCGGCCGAATGGCGTACACCTGATGATCGGCCCATATGTTTCACGTGCCACAGGATAGGACACATTGCCCGCCATTGCCGCAGCCGTTGGACCTCGTCACCTCGACCAAGCTTCTACAATTGGGGATCCCGCTCCGAACGTGCGCCCTATGCCCCGTCCTTCCGCGCTGAAACAAATGCGGAGCCTTTTCCAGAACATCAGAGCAGCCGCTCGCCATCACCCCAGCGTCATCAGTCCCTCTCGCCCCAACCCCGCCGCTCCGGGTCTCTCTTTGTCCGTCGCTCAGGAAACTAGCCGGTGCAGCCCCCGGAGGTGACGCTGCATACACGACTCGGACTGCAAATCCTCTGATTACTCCTTACCAGCGATGCAACCTTCTTGGAATTCTCGTTGATGGTTTATCTGTAACTTCTCTTATTGATACCGCTGCATAAATATCTGTGATGAGCTCAGACCTCCGCCGCCGCCTCCAAAAAGTTATGACGCCTGCGATTGCACCTACCGTCCGTACAGCCGATGGGAGTACTGCTACTGTGCTTGGAATGTGCACTGCACGAATAACAATTTCTGAGTATCACACTTAAGTCCTGTTTGCTGTACTAGAAAATTGCCCTCATGACCTCATCCTTGGGATCGACTTTCTGACCAAGCACGCTGCGCTTATTGACTGCTCTGAAGGATTTCTTCGCCTAGAACTCCCCTCGTTCTCAGATACCGCTCCTATCAGCTCACCCCGTCTACGCTCCGTCGAGTTTCTTCGACTTCCGCTGCAAGCCGCAGTTCAAGTCCAGCTCTCGCCATTCCCACCAGTCCCCGATGGTGATTATGTTGCTGCCCCGATTTCTGACGTCGCCATGACGCGCAATGTCGCGCTCCCCAACACGGTGGTGACAGTTACAGAAAATCGAACTTCAGTTCCCCTCCTCAATTTTGGCTTCTCGGCGCAAGTTATTCCTCGCGGCTTGTCACTTGCGCGTCTGACACCTTTGGCCGAACATACCACTTCCGCCTTGACCACAGACTTGTCCCCTGATATTCCATTGACGTCACTCTCGTCACGTTCTTCCTGCGACCACTTCACACCCATGATCCTCCGACGAGCTCACTTCTGAACAAATCTCTGCTCTTCGACGCGTACTCGTTTCTTACCAGGACATCTTTGACGTCGGCGACCGTAATTTGGGCCAGACATCCGTGGTAACCCATCGCATCGATACCGGTGATGCTCGACCCATTCACCGACGGCCCTACCGTGTGTCAGCCCCGGAGCGTGCTATATTACAGCGGGAGGTGGATAAAATGCTTCACAAGGGCATAATCGAACCCTCGTCCAGTCCCTGGTCCTCACCCGTTGTACTTGTCAAAAAATTACACCATCTCCCGCTAAAGGGAACCATGTGTGGATGCGAAGCAGCGGGCGCTAACGCTTACACTGGTGGCGGCGTTGGCGCTGGCGCTCATCGCGGCGTTTCGCAGGAGAGAAACCTGGGGAGGCGCAACCACGCAGTGATGGACCGGTGTTTCCTACTGGAACATGCCAATCGCTGCTAATGGGCAATGAGAGACAGAAGACTCCGACTGGACACAGCGACCTGCAGTCCGCTTTTAGTTAACACGCACGCTGCCAATTTTTATTGTTCCACAACGCACAGGAAAAATCTCCCACCGGCACTACCTTACAGGTCAAGATCCATTGCCATATATACGGGGTGGCCAGTGAACGGTTGTGCAGCGCGAGCAGTCGGTTTTTTTTAACCAAGAAACTCGCTAGCAGACGCTGCCTGCGTCGGCGTCGCGAGGCGAGAGAGGGGGAGCGTAGGAGAGCAGAGAGAGGGGGACGCGCATGCGCAGTGGGGGGTGTGGACGCTGCGGGCAGGGATGCCTAGAGGAGAGAGGGGGAGCGTAGGAGGGGAGAGAGGGAGTGGACGCGCATGCGCAGTGAGAGTGTGGTCGCCGTGGGGAGGGATGCCTAGAGGAGAGAGAGGGGGAGAGGAGGTTTTTTTTATTTTTGAAAAGGTTCGCGCATGCGCAGTAAGGGTGGTCGGCCGCACACCACCACCACCACACCACCGGATTAAACTTCGCCATAAGACGCTTCGCGACAAAAAATTGGGGGACCCTTAAGCTTCGCCTTTAAGAGTTGAACGCGATAGCGATATCCCGTCCGTACTGCGTACTTTAATCACTTAGTGCGTACTATGTAATGGGTAGTATGGTTTAAACCAGGAGAAATTATGCACGGCAAATGTGGGAAATGTTTTCGAACTTGCATGCACCCACTACTTGGTGTTAAGGGAATACGCGCAGTGTTACGATCGGCCTTGGAAGCCATCATGGCAGAGGCACCAGAGAATGCTCCTGTCACTCAAAAGTTCCTTCCGGGCTCGCTGCCCTTCGGGAGCGCAGGTCTAATCCCATTTTCCTGGAATGCCTCCGAGAGTGCGGCGTGCTCAGGTGACCAGTAATCCAGCAAGGGTGCGGCGAACAGCCCTTTGTTGGAAGATGCGGCCGGCGTGGGAATAAGCTGCAGACACCTTTCCCAGCTACGTGGCATGTCTCTGCGGCTGGACGGGGCCATTAGCGGTTGCAGGTGTGGTCGACAACAACAACCACGTCATCAGAGGTCACCGACTTGGCACCACTCTGGTTCCCCTTCGGACACTTCCTCCTCGCCTACAATATCGATTCCTCTGGGCGTGGTACGTGGACATCCCCCTGTGTGGGGCATTGGTGTTCCCCAATTGGACTTCTCGTCCTCGCCATTTTGAGGAATGTGTTGTGCGTCCCGTTGCCTCCTTTCTGGGGGCAGGGGCGTTGTGGCGGCAGGACACCTTATTGGCGGGTGTTGCTGCCACGGGTTTGATTGCCTCAAGTTGCCAGACTCGGGGCTTTAAAAGCCGAAGACTTTTTTTGTAAAAACTCTTCTTGATCTCTCAATGTAAATAAACGTCTGTAAATATCTTCCCTACGAGCGCCTTCCTCTCTGCTAAAGATGTGCTAGGGGACCGGCTGTGGGCCAGCTACCAACGATGACTACCGCAGGACCCGGTCCCAATAAACTGGATGGCAGCGGTTGGATAAGACGGATCCTCTGAAAGCGTCATGGAGGCCAGCCGATACGGAACTGCCTACATACGGTGGGATCGAGTTCATCGGACTGGAAGGCAACGCTGAAGCTCGCTACCCGGATGACCTAACGCCGACGGACGGCTCCTCGTGGCACTGCTGACAGCTCCGGAAGGAACGTGTCTGAATTCATGACTGCATATGGTAAGTGCATGGCTTTTTCTTCGCTAGGATATCACCAGGCTTTGTGTAGAAAGCAGTGATTTTTGTAACTGTTGACGGAAGTATGGATAGTACGTCAAAGTTGTTTTGGTAGCGATGAGTTAGCAGCACTAGGGGCAGCCATGAATTTCAAGGCGCTAGAAGGCCGGAATTGTTAGAGTTGGCCCGAGAGTTGGGTATCCAAATTGCCGACTCGAAAGGAGAGCCAGAAATCATTGAGGCGATCGAGGCAATTGGGGCAGACGATGATGAACTTGAAGAATGTTTAGAGGACATCGAGCTGAAAAAAGAGGAACAGAAGCGCAAGCAGGAAAGAGAGGAAAGGTTGCGCAGGAAAGAGATAGCGGAACAGCAGCGCAAGCAATAAAGAGAGGAAAGGTTGCGCAGGGAAGAGATAGCGGAACAGAAGCGCAAGCAGGAAAGAGAGGAATGGTGGCGCAGGGAAGAGATAAAGGATGAAGAACATAGAAGGAAGATGCAGGCATTGGATGAAGAACATAGCAAGAAGATGCAGGCATTACGCAGAGATTGAAAGGTTACACCGTGAAACTAAGACACTACAGCAAGGAGCCCAGACATGTGTAGATGTAGCGCACGAACGGTGCAATGTAGCGGTGGTGCCGTTTAAGGCCGAAGAGAAGGCTAGTGCTTGTGAGGGAATTTTAGAGGCAGTAGACGCCCTAACCCGTTCCGAGGAAAGAGAGCTCGCGGTCAAATCAGGGTGTGAGGGTTCCGTAGTGGTGGAAACGGGGTTACGGTTAACCAAGGGTTCCACCAAAAATGAACCTTACAGCCCTAGAGACGATGTCGATGAGCGTAGGAGGCGGACGAAAGGCTCCAAAGTAGGCACCAAGAAGCGTGTAAAGTGGAGAAAGCGTCAGAAGGACAATAATGAGGCAAAGATCGCGATAAGTGCGAAGCGTTTGAGTAAGGGCTTCAAACGGCAGAGCAAAAGCGCGAGAAAAGTGCCGTTGTCACCTCTGACGGGTCTGTATCGCATGCGTCCGAGCCGCTGGAAAGGAAAGACGCGAAAAGCGCAAAGTACGCGGCAGAGGCCGAATGATGAATTGCTAGGCAATCATAAAAACTGTAGGCGCGAGACAGCCGACGAGCTTATCGAGGATGATGAACGTCAGAGCGGGACGAAAGACTCCAGAGTTCGCACCAAGTGTGCAAAATGGAGAAAGCGTCCGCAAGACAGTAATGAGGCAAAGCTCGCGAACAGTGCGACGCGTTTGAGGATGATGATGAATAAACTTTTATTACAACGCGAAACACCGTGGTTAATCCTGGTTGGAGCCCTCTTGTAGAGCCCCACTGGCCGCAGCGGCTCGCCGGGCCTGGTCCAGGGTCACCAGTTGGCTCCCCAGTGCCAGCTCGGAAAGCCGTGCCTCCCAAGACCACGTTGTGAGTGTCTGTCGTGAACGCACCAACCTAGATACCGCCTGGGCTGGCCGCTCTGTACATTGGTACGTCATGTGTGTAAGCGTGGCTGTGTGGTCACTACGCCAAGGGCATATCCCTGTTGTGTATACCTGTGGAAGAATTACGTGTAGTCTTGATATGTGTGGGTATGTGTTCGTTTGGAGGCGGCGCCAATCCCTGGCCTGCTGGCTGCTTAAGTTGGGATGTGGAGGGGGCGTATTTCCGTCTTGTAAGTCGTTGGTCTTCCAAGATCTGTCTGCTCGTAATGTTCTGTTCTTCATGGTGGCCTGCGAGGTCCCCTGAGGAAGGCCCTGCGTCTCGGCCAGTAAGTCCGCGAGCTACGCAATTTGCCCCCTCATTCCCCCCCCTCAGGCCCACATGCCCTGGGCACCAGGCGACGCCATGTACCTCCGTCAGCGTGGGCCCCAAAATATCAGTGACGCATCTGGGTAGTGTGCCTCTAAGATATAAGCGACAGGCAGCTTGCGAGTCTGTCAAAATATATGCTGGGCGTCCCCTTCTTTCTGCCTCTTTGATTGCCAAGACTATGGCTGTTGCTTCTGCGGTGGCGCTTGATCTAGTGCGTACAGATGCGCAAGCCACGACTTTGCTTTGGTTGGTCGCTGCCGCTACATATGCCTGTTTTCTGGGGCCTTGTGATGGTACGGGATATAGACTAGCGTCGGTAAAGTAGGTGTCAGGGTCACTACTTCTCTGAAGGAGTTTTCGTGCTCGCGCTTGACGGCGATTTTTGTTGTAGAGCGGGTGCATGTTCTTGGGAACTGGTTCCACGATGATTTTTCCCGTATTTGCGTGGGCACGATTACCGTCTCGTCACCACAATATTGAGGGGTGAGAGGGTATCCCAGCCTCTGTAGCAGTTTCCTTCCCTGTTGTGTGGTGGTGAGTCGTTCTCTTTGTGCGATTAGCGTGGCGGCTGCCAGTTCTTCATACGTATTATGTATGCCGATTGCCATGAGTCTTTCTGTGCTCGTGCTGTTTGGAAGTCGCAGTGCAGCTTTGTACGCTATTCTTATGAGCCTGTCAATCTGGTCTATTTCGGTCTTGCGAGTAGCTTGAAAGGGAAGAGCGAAGGGTGACTCGACTGAGAACGAAGGCCTGTACAAGGCGTACCGTGTCGACCTCCGTCATTCCATCATTACTTCGCGCAATTCTAGCTATGAGGTTTGTAATACTTGTGACGGTGTGTTTAAGTTTGTTGATTGCAGTCTTTGCGCTATTGTTTTCTTGTACGTGCATGCCCAGTATTCGGGCTACTGGGGTCCTGTTGATCACCTGTCCGTCTATTGTCAGCTGCAGCGCGGGCGCACGACTGGATTGAGTGCGTGGTGGTCTTATTTGAAGGTATTCCGATTTGTTGGGTGCGCAGGTCATGCCCGCTGCATTAAGATAGCTTTGAATCTTATTTATAGCGGTTTGCAGTATATCTTGCCGTTCTCCATAGGAGCCCTTGGTAGCCCATAGCGTAATGTCGTCTGCGTAAAGGCGCACCCCAGGTTCGGTATAGCCTCCAGTTGTAGGACTAGTTTCCGTAGGCCGATATTGAACAAAAAATGGAGACAAGATGGAGCCCTGAGGCGTGCCTTTCAGTGGGAGGTCGTACGGTGATGACTTAGAACCGGCCATGCCAATCAGTGCTTTGCGATTTCCAAGGAAATCAGAGGCATAGTGGAATATGCGTTCTCCGCAACCTATGGCTGTAAGACCGTCTAGAATGGTAGAGTGCGCGATGTTATCAAATGCTTTTTCGACGTCGAGCGCAACGAGTAAGTTGTTGAAACTACCTGGAGCTGGGTTAAGCACTTCCTCTTTGAGTAATAGGAAAATATCCTGGGCAGATACTCCTCGCCTAAATCCGTACATGGATGTTGGTAGAAGCCCCCGCTCTTCTGTGTATTGGTCAAGACGAGTGAGTATAACTTTTTCGAAGAGCTTGCCAATACATGACGTTAGTGAAATTGGTCGTAGCTGGTCAAGGCTTCTCCGTTTTCCTGGTTTAGGTATGAGTACAATCTGCGCCAATGTCCATTCTTCTGGTATCTTTCCACGCGGTGTCCAGACTTCCTGGTTAAAGTGGTCCGTGATGGCTTGTAATGTTTCACTGCTGAGGTTTCGTATCATAGAGTTTGTAATGCCATCCAATCCGGGTGCTGTATTCTTTTGGAAGCTTTGCGCCGCTGCATAGACCTCCGCAAAGGTTATGGGTGCGTCCAGATCAGCGTTGGGTTCTCCACTGTAGTCTTGACTAGGCGTTTGGTTAGCGGTTCGCTTGCGTTCTCCTGTGTAGCGTTGTTTCAGCTCTTCTAATAACTGATCCTGATCGCCTTGAAATTCCCCAGCCAGCCGTTGAAGGGTAGCGTTTGTTTCGGTTATTGTCGCGGAGGGGTCCAAGAAACTTCTTAAGATGTTCCAAGTCTTTTTTCGTGCTTAATGTGCCTTTTAAGGAATCGCAGAAGGTGCGCCAGTTGTTGTTGTACAGTTCTTTTGCGTATGCGTTTGCTTGCTCTGTGATTTTCGCTATTCGGAGTCTGAGTTTTCTGTTTAGCTTCTGTCGGCGCCACCGTTTCGTTAGGCCTCGACGAGCTTCCCAAAGGTGTGTCAAGTGGGTGTCAATGGCAGGTGCTTCAGTAGTAGTTTGATATATCTTGGGGTTCTTTTCATAGAGGCCCTTAATGTATTGTGTCCATTGAGCTATGGTTTTCCGTTTGGGCCCGTCTACTTCTTGTTGCTCTCTATACTTGGTCCAGTTAGTCAGTCGGGCTTTACCAAGCGGACGTCGCAGTTGTGCTGTTTCATATGTAATTTGCACAATATTATGATCACTGCCCAGACTTTCGTCTAATACATTCCAGCGCACTGCTGTGGTATTGTTGGTTATGGTAAGGTCGGGTGTGGTGTCCCTGTTGACACTGTTTCCTATACGAGTCGGTGCGCCCGGTGTCGTGAGGAGTGTGTAGTCATACCGCTGTATCGCCTCTAAAAGTCTCGCACCTTTCGGTCTGTCCGCGGAATAACCCCATGTGGTGTGCCAAGCGTTGAAGTCCCCAGTGATGATCAAGCGATCGCGTGGTTGAATCGTGTTGTTCAGATAGTCGAAGATGTTGCTGAAGTCTGCTTTTCTATCTTGCGGGGGACTATATATGTTGCATATAACCTGCCTCGGGCGTCCTTTCTTGGCTGGCCAGAGCGTTACGATAAGGTGTTGCGTCTCTTCGTGCGGTATCGTTGTGAATTTAGCTGCCAGTTCTTTCCGGATGAGTATCGCAACCTGATGATTGTTTGGATCTATGTGCAGTCTGTAGCCCGTAACCGTCTTAGCCCTGGCTCCCACCTCTTGCAGACAGATTATGTCTGGAGGGATCAGCGCCGCCCTTATGTATAGTGTGAGTGTAGCGTGCTTGTTGTGCAGGGAACGACAGTTCCAGGACCATATAGTGAGATTCTCTTTTGCTTTCTTTCGGTCAATTGCCATGATGCAAAGAGGTGGATGTGGTTTCAGCGTCCGAGGTAAGCATGCTTTTGTCGTCAGACTCCTGGGACCGCTGATGGCTCTGCTTACGTCTACGCTTCGATTCTTTGTTGAGGGTTTCATGGACGTATCGCTTCAGTTCATGAAATTCGACAAAGAACTGTTTCATTTGTGCCTCTGTTTGCTGCAGTATGTGCTGTTGCATTTGCTGCAGTTGCTGTTGTACAGCGAGGTTTGTTGCTGATTGTTGTGCTCCCTGTATTGACTACAGGATCCAGTGGAGGTGTCGATTGTGGTTGGATGTGCCCAGTGTCACGTGGCTTTTCGCCTGGGTTGCTCGTTTGATTTTGTGGGGCCTGTACTGCAGGTTTTGGGGAGGTTCGCATCAATTGGGCCAGCTGTTTTTCGAGCCACTCTATTTTGTTCTCGTATTTGTCTAGGCGTTGTTTAAGTTGTTTGTTTTCTGCGATTACTGCTTGATAGTGTACGTTTTGTGTGATGGGGGGAGTGCATGCAGATTTGGGAGTCACGGCTTCCGCCCAGCTTACCGGAAGCGAAGATGCCTGTTGGGTGTGTCCTTGATCCCGGCCGGTGCTTTTCGCGCCCCCTCCTGGAGGACTGTGGTGGAGGTTCGCTCGAGGCGATGCTGGTGCGCTCTTCCTGGGAGGCGAGTGCGGCTTTCTGCCCGGGGACTGCGAGCGCGACTCGGAAAAATGCTTGTCGTCGGCCGATTTGTAGGCGTCTTCTTCCTCTTCGGAGGAGAACCAGCGGAGGGTCTTGGTCCTCGGTGGGTCGTTGCTGTTGTCCTGATGGAACTTATCGCTGTGGCCTGCTTGTATTCGGGGCTGTTTAGGTTTCGGTGCCTTAAGTCTCTGTTTGCAAGTTGGATCCCCTGTGAGATGAGCTTCCCGCACGAGGCGCAACTAATAGAACACGGGTGTCCATCCGTTGGATTAGTCAGTCCACACAGCCGGCAAATAGGGCGATCCGGATTCGGGCAAACGTCCGTGCGGTGTCCTTTTTCTCGGCATACCTTGCAGACTTCAATCGTAGGTCGGAAGGGGTAGCAACGGAGTTCACCTCCGTAATAGTAGACGGTACGAGGTAGCGTTGGGCTGAAAAATGTAATGGCTGCACTCTTCGTTGTGCCTATCATTCTGGCAGTGATGATCTCCACGCCGTGCGTTCTCACACGTAGATGGGCCATGAGAGTTTCGGTCGAGGTGTTCATTGGTACGCCGTGAATCACCCCTCTCAGAGTGTCGTCTCCGTTTGCGGCATAGGCACGAACGGCGTGAGCCCTGCCGTTCAGCACAAGGGTGCGTATGAGGCGCGCTTTTTCCGCAACTTCCTCATATTTGGTCGACAGGATCGCTATGTTTGACCCTGGATTGATTCTAAGGATGAACTGGTCATCTTTGATGGCAGCTTTGCATGCCTGGATGATTGCTTGCGCAAGCGTGGGAGTCAGAATGTTTCTTAGTGGGAGGCCCTGGTTGGGACGAATGACGATCTTGTAATCGTCCTTCGGCAATGGCGGTAGCTTTGGCAATTTCTTGAATGTCGATGTGCCTGTCTTAAATTGGTCCTGGGGCCCTGCGTTGCTGCGCCTCCGCTCCAGTGCCTCTTGCTTGCGTTGTTTGGTAGATTTTACTGCCTGCCAGCTAGCGTCCTCTTCTGCGTGCGATTGATGGCCAGTAGCGTCTCGGCTCACCGTCTCGTCGTCATCCTGAACTTCGTCCATTTGGTCGTCTGCTGTACCATCCTGTTTTAGGTGGTGGTATTGCTGGTCGGTCGCCGCGTCGAGAGCCATGGCTCTCGACGCGGCGAAGTAGCACGTCTGGCAAGTAGCGCGTCTGCACTACTTCGAGCCCCCTGGCGGTCTCGCGTTTGAGGAAGGGCTTCAAACGGCGAAGCGAAATCGCGAGAAAGGTGCCATTGTCATCTCTGACGGGTGTGTATCGTATGCGTCCGAGCCACAGGAAAGAAAAGAAAAGGGAAGCGCGTTGCACGAGGCACTGGTCTAATGATGAATTGATAGGTAATCATCAAAACTGTGCGCGCAAGACAGCCGAAGAGCATGTCGATGATGAACGTCAGAGCAGGACGAAAAGCTCCCGAGTTCGCACCAAGAAGCGTGCGAAAAGGAGAAAGCGTCCGAAGAATGACAAAGAGGCTAAGATCGCGACGCGTTTGAGGAAGGTCTTCGGACGGCTGAGCGAATTAGCGAGAAAGTTGCCGTATCGCAGGCGTCCGAGCGGCCGGAGAGCAGAGAAAAGACAAGCGCAGGGTACGCGGAAGCGGTCGGAGAGCAAGGGACCTCCCCGTTGTTGTGCTCGCGGCGCGTTGGACAAGGTGCGGAACAGTAAGGTCGGTGGTTTTCGCGAAGTATCAGAAAGGGACCACGGAGGGTCTGCTTCGACGAACGTAGTGGGGTGCGGTGACAAGGTGATTGACCTTTATGCCTGTTGTACACCCCGCCTGACGAGAAAAGCTTTCTGGGCGCGACCACCGCGAGTTCGACTGAAAGTTGTAGAGAACAGCTGGTAGCTTAGAAAATCTCGACTCAAGACTGTTGAAAGGAATGTTTTGTTTGTCTATTTTCTCCATCTGTTTGTCTATTTTCTCCAGCATCTCCGTTCGGATGTTTTGGCCCAGCTTCACGATGCACCTACCGCCGGACACCTAGGGGTGTCACGCACATATGACCGCATTCGTCGACGATTCTTTTGGCCTGGCCTCTACCGTTCTGCGCGACAGTACGTTGCGGCGTGCGACCTCTGTCAGCGGCGCAAGACACCTGCGCTAGGGGGAGAGAGGAAGGGAGGCGCATGCGCAGTGCCGGTGTGGTTGCCGCGGGGAGGGATGCCTAGAGGAGAGAGAGAGGGGGAGGAGGTTTTTTTATTTTTATTTTTTTTTAACTGTTTGCGCATGCGCAGTAAGGGTGGGCACGCGGCACACCACCACCACCACCACCACCACCACCACCGGATTAAGCTTCGCCATAAGATGCTTCACATCTAAAAGGTTCGGGGAGCAGGCTTATTGCCACGGCGGCGTTGATTGCTCGGAAGAGAAGGGCCAGGCGGGTTATCGCAGATGCTGCGTCCGCTGGGCGCCGGGGCAGAAGACGTGTCGTTTCGAGGTCCCTCGGGCGTTGACGCTCGACCAGGTCCCTCCGACAGTGTTGGCCTCCCGCACGTTGACGTCCGACCAGGCCAAGGCGTCTTCTTGGTACCAGCTCCTTGCTCCGTCTCCCCGAACAACGTGGTGTGTTCTTTTTTTCTTCTTTTGCGCGTGGCACGTGGGCACGTGCGAGGAGGGGGACGCCCAAGATGGGCGTACCATTTATTCCATTGC
>JALIZH010016527.1:0-48005 GCA_030522465.1 Rhipicephalus appendiculatus | reverse complement strand
CACAAACATCCTTCTTTGTGAAAACCGGTCTGCTAGTCTCCTTTCAATTTAACCCTCGTCTATCGAAGCGCATTTGAATTTTTTTTTTGTCTAGCCCACAAAGACTTGTTTCAACTTGAACTGCAAAGCAGATCTTTAAAAGGAGCCAGAAAAAAAAAAATCAAGTGGATCAGCGCTGTTCCGAGTAGCAGCTCGCTAGACTGAACAATAACCCAATGTTTGTTCGTCAGGTGTCAGAATGGGCATGTACTTGTACTAAAAAATGTATGATTAGAAGATTAGAATAGCACACACTCTAGGCAGGGCGTGCATAGAAGCACTTATGCGGAACCTTTGCTGTACATACACACTTCCCGTCTCGAACGACATGGGAGCAGAACGGGCTCGATCCAGGTGCCACAATCTCAGCGTCCTTATTAGAAACGAAATGGAATAAATAGGAAAACTAAAGAGTACTTGATAAGGAAGCACTGTCTGTTTATCACAGTGGAAGAAAATGCCGATGCTCTGAGAGGTGGGAAATTATAGGGAAATTAAAGCTGAGGACATCGGAGTTCGAAAAAATATTGCTGTGCTCTCTATTGACGACGTAGACACGTCGTTCGAACTGCGTTAACGTAAGCCACGTGTGTACAGTGCCGTCCACTGTTAGGGTGAACACGGCTCAGCGTGGCCGCGCTCCGAGCAGCGCCAGTGCCGCCAGCGCGGCCGCGCATCGAAGCTCAGCGGCGCATGCGCGCACGGACGCACGGGAGATGCTTTACGTCGTCTGCTACATAGCTCGAGCGTGTCGTTCCGTGGAAGCCAAGCGCCTGCCTTGCTTGTCTGTAGTACAGCAAGAGCGGCGCGCTCGTGTGCGCCTGCGCCACTTCGATTCGGTGCGCGGCCGCGCCGGCTGCACTGGCGCTCCGCAGAGCGCTGCCACGCTGAGCCGTGTTCACCCTAAGAGTGGACGGCACTGTACATAGCGGATGGCTATCGCCGCAAGAGCGCCAATGCATAGAATGACCCTAGCCGCTCTTTTTCCCGCGAAAAGGGGCTGGCAGAGTTATGCGAAAGCGCTAACATTCAAACAATAGACGTAAAAAACGCATTGAGAAGGTGAGGCTAAAAAAAAGAAAAAGAAAGAAATGATGCACTTTAATCGACAGCGGTGCGCCAAACCCCTTATAACTCATGACCGCTATGAGTCTGATGTCGGCGACAAGGCGTCGCCACGGCCCCCAAGTGGTAATAGGTACTTGAATGGGGCGTTATGCTGTGGCGGTGGCTCTCTGTGTTAGCATGGAAAAAATTTAGCAAAGGGTAGGAGTTGTCATGGGAGAAGGAGGGGAATTTCCAACCAAGAGGGTGGGGGGGTTGGTGGAATATCTACTTCTTCTTAACACAAAAAAATAGCAGACATGTGGGAAAGTCCCTTCCATTGTCTATTTTCTAGTTTGAGCAGCAAACACTATACAATCTGTATCTGACTCATCGGTGCTATTTTATTAAAAAAGTTCTCACGCGTTCCGGATCAGTCGTACGCACTGAGTGAGCCGAATAGTTTTCAATGAATCGAGCTTACTTTGGAAAAGATAGTAGAAAGCAGGCCCATAGCCAGGGGCGGAGGGGGGGGGGGGTTAGGGCCCCCCCTCCCGAAATTAGGATGGAGGGGAGTGTTTAGCAAGAATAAATAATTAAAATAGGGGTTTTTCAAGGCCTTCAATAAGTGCCCCCCGTTCCCCCCCCGAAAAGAATTCCTGGCTATGGGCCTGGTAGAAAGTATTACGATAACTGTACACAAATACAGTGTCTGCAAAGTTCCGCTGCGCGTAGAGACTTTCACACTGACTGCATTGGGCACATGTATGCCTGGACAATGTACTCGAAACCTCGCCGCTCTTTAATCCGCTTGCGTTAATACGCGCCTTTGCATTCCCATTCGCCAGATAGCCATAGAATTCACATATCCAGCTTGCTGACCCCTCGCGCAAGAATGTCTCGATTCATCGGCGACGGGCTTGCGCATGCAAACGAGCTGCATTAAAAGTTGGCGTGCGGAGGGCGCTCACCGACCATTCCACGTAGCAAGGAAGATCTGCAACTCCCAGCTCGGTGCACGTATTTTTACGAGCTCGTCATGATCCCCAACCGCAATAACAATCACTCCCAGTTTGTCCCAAGACCAATGCAGATGAACAGCCAACAGCAGCTAACCTAGAAAGCAAGACTTCACATTTTTAAGCCTAAACAACGCGTAGGCCGTCATCTCGACCAGACTGAACTTTCACTCGATCATCTGAGTTCTCTCTGTGTTAGCATATATCTTGGCTTCGTGCGCTGCAAGCACTGATGGAACTGGGACCCCGCTCTGAGATCTGTAGCGCCGAGAAAGCAACGCTTGGTAAAATGCGGTGGTCTATCTGACCGGTAAATCCAATTAGAAGACGGGAGTAACGGGTGGAATGAGGGGGGGGGGGAGGGGGGAGAGGGCTTTTAGTGTCGACCGTATTTTCAGCCGACACCGTGAATGCATCCGTTCTATCGCTGACCCTCCCAACCACGAGTTCTACAGCAAGCGGATGTTTCGGGTCTAAGCCGACGAGCGACGCACGCTTCATGGCTCTCCAGCGAAACCTTTCTGCAAAGCTGAATCTCTCTCTCTCTCTCTCACACACACACACACTCGCTGAGCGAGCCGCAGATTTGGTCCCGAAATTCATGAGGCCCTGATTTACTATAGGCACTAGTTTGCGTCTTGCTCGGAACAAAACTTAACCCCACAACTACTTGTATTCATCCGTACGTCTCCCATAGCCGGTGTTTCCCACAGCTATGGTGTACTGGAATGGGGTAGTGTGCCATCTGGCGCCTGAGACGTGGCTCTTTTTGCAATGACGGCCTAGTCAACAAAGCACACCGTTCTACGGTGGCGCCACCACTCGCTGGAGCTTGGAGTCATTGTATGACAGCGGATAATATACGGCCTCCGAGACGGGCTCGGCTTTCACGGAGGCCTTGTTTAAACTTGCACTAATTGGTGCACGAGTGCTTCGCCTATCTTCGCTGACACTTCGTTTCTGTGGCGTTCTCTTGTGTTGTTGACAATGGTGAATCTTCTAGACTATGCGACAGAAAGAGGCGGTAGCCAGGGGAGCACCGTTGAGAATCTTGCAGACATCAGATACACATAAGCAGACGATCGAAAAACACCCGCATCTTTCAGCAATGGTCTTTCGCTCTTATTACCATCTGCAGAGTTCATTTATTAATTTCAGCTACTAAATGTTTTCTTTTATCGCATTATGCAAACACAAGGCTTACATGAGCAAAAAACGAAATCTTTTACCGTCTGCATTATGTGCAGACGACGCTCAATACAAGCATTGAAAGCAGACGATTAGAAATGTAGTTCCGTGCACGCACGTTATGATTGTTTCGTTTCCTGACGTTACCCAGCGTGTGAAGAACTTTGAAGCCGTTATGTTACCCCGCATTTTGAGCTCTTCTTTCACGTACGAAGCGACAAAATGTGGCCTTCATGTGAACTTAAGCGACCTCAAGTAAGTGTACTTGTTCACTTCCACAATCGCACTCTGTGTGGGGGGCACGTTTAAGACTTCTCATATTTGTCGGCGGTTAGTCATATAATGGTATGAAACCTAGAAACAAACAAAACTGTGCGAAAGGATGATGTTTATTTGCCTTAACCAGCACTAGGCCCCGCATGACAAATTCAAAATTCGCGCCTAGGCACACCGTTCGATCGCAGCGCCCTACTGGTGGCGTCATCGCAAAAGCGACCACCACTCTCCCATTGGTTTGCTCTGAAGACGGCACACTATCCCATTCTAGTACACCATACCACAGCAAAGTCTTTACTCGTTACTGCTTTATTCGCCAGCGCTTCATTAACGAACCACCACTTTGCGTATATGTTTCAAGAAATGGTGTTTCAGACAGATGACTTTAGCGTAAAGATGCACGTTTGCCTCTGGTTTTAGATACGAAACTTGAGCGTCTTGGTAAATTTCGTCGGGGATTGTGAAATCATTGCAAAGCCAAACATAATGTTTTATGCAGTAACGAGGAACATTCAACGCATAATATGCATAGTATGAACCAGTGCGGAGTAGTGGGATTAACCCAATTTTCGTGGCGCATACCCGGTTATGAACAAACGCGACGACGACATGACATGCCGACAAGCCGAGACTCTAAGGTTCTTCGCCCCGAAAATGAAAAAAAAACATGGCTGATCCCTCTGTCAAAGGAATCGGTATAACACGAAAGTGAAACGTGTATTCACATAAGTAGTTGAGCGTTTATTGTGCATTGTTTCGCCACAAGGGCGAGGAAATGGATGCTACAGCAACAAATTGTAATGGGACGCGAAGAATGGCAGGCAGCTCGAAACATGCAGCGCGCACCTCAAGCAGAAAGGACGCACGAAATGAGCATACACAGGCCGAGCGCGGACTGTCACAGCTCGACACTTAACGAGCTCTGATCAAACGCAAAGAATGACGCACGAAATGAACGTACAAGCATACAGAGGACGAGCGCGAACAACTGCCACAATGGTTACTTCGTGTGTGAGCAGCGCGCCCCTTTCGTAAACGTTGCCGTAGCGGCAAGCGAAGCGACCTACGTGCACTCTTTAACCACTGTAACTTCAAGGCAAACTCGCGGTGTAAGCACGACGTACAAAGCGCCCTAGTGCCCCGATCAGGAGATAAGAGCGCGCGGACGAGCGACCACGCCCCGTTGAGGCGCGCGCTCATGGGAGCGAGAGGCACGACGACCTTCAGAGCGCGCACTCCGTGCTACCTTTGCACCATCTCGCTAGTGATGACGAAAACGCGCTGAAGTCGATTAGCTCTGAGGACCGCCAACGGTATATGGTGTATATAAATAGCTTGCCTTTAGAACCCTGAGTTACGTGCTCCCATGGCCGAGTGGTTTCGCGCCGCGCGCTGCGGAGCGAGAGGTCGTAGGTTCGACGCCCGGCGACGGAACTTTTTCTTCTAATTTTTCTTTGATCTCAGTATGTTAGTTTATATTTTACAACGTCATATCCGTGACGGAAATACGTCAGAGGAGCCGTGGTGGACCCCGGCATAAAACACTTTCGTGTTAAAAAAAGTTAGATGGGAATGTTATCCTGAACCATGTGAAGGAGGTAATCCCCGAATAGTGCCTTGGAGCTGTTGGAAAAAGGTATCGCACGTTTCATTTGCGTCATTTGCGGCATTACGTGGAGCCTCTCTTTCTTTTTGTTTCTTAACATCGTCCTCACTCATTCCTACGCTCGCCAGCCAGCCCACTCACTCACTCACTCACTCACTCACTCACTCACTACTCACTCACCACTCACCACCACTCACTCACCACTCACTCACTCACTCACTCACTCACCTCACTCACTCACTCACTCACTCACTCACTCACTCACTCACTCACTCACTCACTCATTCACTCACTCACTCACTCATTAAATAACTCCTGCGCTTTTTTTTTCGAAGTAACAGAATTCGCAAGTTCAAGGAGGACAGGCTTTAAGTAAATAATGCCAGAAGCGCCCAGCATCGTGTGTTATTTGAACTCAAATGGAGTTCCTTCCAGCTATAAGTCTACAGGTACAATATCACCCAACAATAAAATAATAACAAGTGCATCAGCCTCTAATTCTTTTTCAGAAATTGTTGCACCTGAGTGCATGCTCACACGTAAAAGGTCCACGACCAGAAACGTTTGCTCTCAGCTTGTACTGTTCTGCTGGCGTTTATCCTCTCAAGAACGAGCGAACGTAAAACGCCGACGAAGCGATCATATTATGAATTTATGTACGGCAAACGTCCCCTTCTCATAAGTGTCCCAGTCTGTAGCATCTTCTAGATTCAATTATGTAAAATCATAAACTAGGCAGATATTTTTACCTCTCAATTTTTGTTATGAATTCATAAATGAAATTAAATTTGAATGGCAGCCGTTCGCCGCTATATCTCGAACATGTATTTCATGGCGCGTGAAAACCCATGCAGCGTCCACATTTTTTCCTTCTTTCATTTTCATTCACCCAGAAAGCTCGTTCTGACTCCCCACAACCAAGCCCCACTTAAGCACCGTCTTTTATTAACCGTGTGAGAGGCTGCACTCTTCTTGTCTTTTACTCTCAAAACAGAATTGTAAATAAGCGGGAGAAACAGCCTGAAGAAAAAAAAAAGAACAGTTGATCGTGCTATGCCAGGACTGGAGGGTTGCAGGGATGGGTGCCGCATGTAATCCGGGCAATCCAAAAATCAGACGCCGGAAACAATCTTTATAAAACGGAGCACCCTCATGTCTTACAAAACATCCGCTCCCTCGTCGACTCAACGGACAGCGCGCAGTTAAACCGAACGTCGATATATTCAAATTAAGCGGGGAGCAACGCGCCGTATGCACGTTCAGTTCGATGTCCATGCGGCTCCGGTCGGGGCGAACTCGTCTAGGCCGTCTGCATTTGAATCTCCGTCGTTGGCTTGACTCTATTTGGCTTACAACTCTTTTTCCTGCTTTCGTTTCATCTAGCCCAACGAATACGGCCTGTAGTACGTCCTGCGCAGAGAGTCAACCCCATGCGCACCACCGTAAAATTTATGACAGGGCATCTGTAGCGATAACCATCTTGGTCGTTCCACCCGGAGAGACAAGCGTCGTCTGCGGCGATTGTTCCCAGGAGTATCGCCGTGGCAGATGACAGACGTCGCTTGCTCTTAAACAGAAACACGGGCGTTTTGAGATGACCTGCAACGAGGGGGAACGAATTGTGCACGTTTCTCGAAATTTGCATATCTGACAATGGCCTGTAACTCTTCTTTTTGTGCGCTATGGAGAAGCGTCCCCGTGAGTCGGGCTGCGATTTAGACGTCAAGAACGGATGACAGCTCGGCACTATAATAAATTAAACCGAAATATTGTAGAATAACAAATAATGAAACGCTTGAAAGCGAGGTAAATGACCTTTCCTCTTTAGCTGATAGGTGACAGAAGTGGCGCTCGAAACTCTCGTTTGCTGGATTTAATGTAGTTGGACTTGCCGGATATGTGAGCGTGTGGCTGGAGTCAACTGCTCAAACACCAGTATTTTTCAGTGATATTCTCGAGGGCTTCTTGCAGTGAAAACCTGAACATTTTGTGTCACAGTTTCTACGTCCCAACGATGCTACTTCACATGTTTATAGGGTTGAAGATGATAAAGTTGATTTACTTTTGGGAATTCGTAGCTATCTACACGGCTCAGAGGGTTTGAAGAGCAGCGCAGTCGATCAAATTCGATATCTGTAAAGTGGATCTACGAGGAATCCCAAACTGTCTAAATTCCTGAACCAGTTTTTCAAACATGTCTATCTCTTCAGATTGGTAACTAAGCCAGTCACATTTCGTTTCATTTCATTTTAAACCTTAAAAACCCATTTCCGAGTAACATATAAAGGGTCGTTAGCATGTTTTGACAAGAAAAAGCAGGTGTTACAGCTTTGCCACAGCGAACAATACTAGACTAATGTTTTGGTTGGATAGACAGGTACTTACGATTATGTTTACAAAAGCAAGAAATTCGCAAGTTACATCAGGTATTGAAGTTTAAAACTGCGTGCATTCCTTTTAACAGGATAGCTTTACAGAGTGGCAACCTCAGGTATCTCTAAAACAAATGCACGGCCCAAGCATAGATGCTGTCGTAAAAGAAGGAGTGAATTGATATGAATGAAATTTGATTCCATAAAGCAAGAAAACTGAATCATACTGCTTGCAGAAAGCGTATTGTCTGTTTACGAAAATCACCGAAAGAATGCTATGTTTTACGAAAAATAAGTACAGAAAATTTACAAACGCGTTACTGTGCCTGCAAGACAGTAACCCCGTCCTGGAAACTTCTTTAGGTATACACAATTTGAAGCGACTAAACTCGATGTATACCAATTTACAGTGTATGTTAAACTTCCACGCTGCTTATGGCGTTGTCCACAAACGTTCTCCTCGTAAATGAGTGATGCATTTCTAAGAAGTGTATACCACATCAAGTTTTTTTTGTTCATGTACTTTTCGCCCTAGCAGTAGTCCACAGAAGTTTAAAGTATTTAAGAACATGCAAGTAATGTATGTGCGATTATTACACTTCAGTTATAATAAGTCTGGCTATTCTTAAACACTTTATTGACCTGAATAAAAAAGTCGGCTCACCACAGTTTCCAAGGTTAAACGTTTACTTATAAATGCGATAAAGCTAATCTGATTTTGATCATTTGACGCATAGAATAGCAATTTCCATTATACCATCCCATTAAACAGGAGCTCCTGAGGTTAAACTTTTTTCTTTAGAGTAAAACTGTTATTATCGCAGTCCGAAGTGCGAAATTTAAATGAAGGCTGCGTAGGCTCTTTTTTTTTTTTTTTACAGAGCCTGATTTTATTATTGTTTCATTCCGTTCAAAAGCTACGGGACCATCGCCTTAATGGCCACATTAGCTTAATGTACATAATTACCATTGTTCTTGTTTTGCACAATCATCATCAGAGTAGTTTTTGATACCACGTTAGGCAACGCCACCTACACCAGCATGAAGATTAAAGAGCGCTCACCATTTAAGAATGGCAACAGGCAGCTCTGAAGGCGACCAGAAAAAGAAATACCTTATTTAAGATTAATGAGGTAAACAAGAAAGTGCCGATTCCAGGGTTTTCATTGTTTTTTTTCTCACTAAAGTTCCTCCGCCGTCTGTTGAGCACAATACAAGAGATGCCTACGTCCTATTAGAGTTCGTAATGCTTCTTCTCCAGGCACCAGGAAGTTAATTTCCTCTAAACCGGAAGAACGCTTTTCGGACATGAAACGATCTTTTCTCCGACCTTTCTTTGTGTCTGCTGAAAGGTCCGGGCGTAATCGAGTACCGTTAGCTTTACTAAACTCAGACCGGAAACGCGGGAAGCAGAAGGAATTGTAAGTATTTGTTTGATTCTTTTATTTTTTTTGGCATTTTACGCCGGTAAATTTTAAAATTTGCGCTGGGAAGAAAACGCTTATTGCAGAGCGGATATCTTTGTCGGGAGTAAACTACTTTATGAGTTATTAATTATTTTCTTTGAGTTCTAAACTGAAATGAAAAAAAAATTATCGAAATATTTTGTCATCGTAATTTTTCCACAGATGAATTTTTATAACTAAACAATACATACTGGAGGAGACAAGGTATAGTTACCATACCAACCATGAAAAGCAATCTGTACTCTGCATGATACATATTTCTCAGTAGCCATGAAGTAAACTCTAGAAAATATTATTATTGAATTTTTAGTACTGTGCCGAGAAAATAGTGAGGTCGCTAAACATTTGCACAAAAGCCCTCAGCTCTGTCACTGAATTGCAACTTCTTTATCTCCAATTTGCCTGTCTTTTCACTCATTCAATGACAATCAAACGACTACTGAATACAACTGCGAGGTGTAAGATCTGGCTGAATAGTAAATCTCATCACATCACTGTGATGCTGCTCAAAGCAAGTCTTTCTGCCATTCGAATGAAAGCGACACTTCACCATAACACCCACCGCCCCCCTTATCCCTACACACACACGCGCAAACTACAATCGGGAACACTGCTCTGACATCGGTGACACTTCCCAAGGATACGTCTGGTCTCGTTAGCGGCGGGAGGGAGCACCACCTGTCAGATCCCGCTGGTAGCTTTTGGGGCCCAAAGTGGGACGATCCAATCTCCCCTTCCATCCTCTAGATATCAGCTCTTCACCACGTTCTCAGCCTCTTTGCAAATCGGATTACGAGAAGCGGTTCCGTCTGCGAATGCGGCCATCTATTTCCTTCAGAGTGAATCACTCTTATTGGAGACGATGGCCCGTTTAAGCAAGAATCTCAGAAGCAGCTGACGACAGCAACGCATAGCTTTTGCTAAGGTGATGAAAAATGCTAAACGTCTACATTTCTTTGTTCTTGTTATGAGAAAGCGGTTCGGCTCAAAACAACCGAATGGGAGAAGTGTCACTTTTATTAACGCGAAAGAATAATTAATAATGGGAAAGAACAAGTATACTGCATAAGCGGTGATCATTCACACCCGCAGATTCAAAAATAAAAAAGCGAAAAGATAATTTAGTATTTCTGGAAGCCGATCGGGCCCAGAACCACAAGGAATTCATCTCTCTGTTTTACTTTCCGAATTCGCTACGACCTACTTAAGGTTTGGAAGGGTAGCAGTGGACGCGGACTAAAAGAAGGCACACGGACACACAGACGGAAGCGCTTCCGTCTGTGTGGCCATGTACCTTGCTTTAGTTCGTGTCCACTAGCGCGTCCCTTCCAACTATTAACTTCCAACTCGCCCAAGAAACAGCTATCTAAAGTATTTATTATGCCAGTCGATCTCCGTCTTTCCCGCCCCCTCCTCTGACACACATTCCACCATCTCTTTGCTTGTTTGAGCACAGTCACGAAATGGCAAGGAACTTTACTCGCTGTCTAGGGGCTGTGACTACGTGATAAAATGATAGAAGAAGAAAATATAACAAAAGTTAAAATAGAAAGAGTTTAACTAGCAGCCATGGCCTATTCGCCCAGGAGCATGTTTGCGTAAAGGATTTAATTTTTTTTTTCAAACGAAACCTTTCGATTTTGTTTTAAGCTGGTTTTCTTTACATATTACACTAGTTGTCGCAATCATGTTTACCAAACGCAAAAAGAAGAGAGAAAGCGATAAACCTTACTCATAAATCTGATCGAACTTCTTTCGCATCTACCGGATTTCCTGTATTCCATAGCTTTGTTACTATGTCAGCATGCGGGGCATTTTTAAATGATCGTAGTAACAAGATATTTAAAATAATGAGTTGTTTAATGAAAAAAAACTGCCTTACCTGTTTAAAAACCCAATCTATGTTTTTTTTAATTCTTTTTGTGATCCGCATATTAGCAATAGGATAGTTTCTCAGCCTGTAAAGCATGCTTCTTTATTTGCTGAAGTACGTTGGGCAAAGCATTCAATTGAATGCAGGGGCTAACTTGAGTGATCGCATTTGCAGATCGGGCATTGTTAGAGAATGATGAAATGATGAATGTTTTCTTAAGTTCCTCTCAGAGCTAAACCAAAGAACAAAAGAACCACAAATAAAAGACGAAGGGAAAACATTTCGAATGTCAAGGACAGGCAATCGTCCATACTCGAGCTTAAATTGTCTCCAGTAGAGACATGCCACGTTTTCAATGTCTTATGCGCTCGATTTTTTACAGGGAAATCTATTATGCGGTCACAACAGCCATCTTTCACGCCTTAATTCACAACCGCCGCTGCCGGTGTCCGTAACCGCTGTCGCGCGAAATAATACAAAAACAAAATCAGAAGAACTGTCCTTGATGGAACGGGCTTCGAACCTGAGTCCTCTTCGTGCCAGCCTGATATTCTGCCACCGAGCCACACCTGTCCTTGATACTCCTCCGCAAAAAGACCCTATACATGCTTCAAGTCGGGAAGGAACAACGGTAACATATGTAATATAGCGTGGCAGAAGAGTCAAATAACAACCACGTGTCGCACAATGAGGATTGCGTAACAATGGGGTCGTTGAATGATTCCAACCCAATACAAAAGGATCGGCCACAATTCTTCATCGCCGTCACTCACAACATCAACATAGTGCGCATAATGCCTTACAAGTCTGTCGCAGGTTCTCCAAGAACGCCGAATGACGGCCTATAGTACGCTTCCCTACTTCACAAAAGTTAAGCCACAGCCATTCTTTTTTTTTACACAGCACGTCCCTTCGTCACCTTTGCAACCAAATGCAATGTAGGTGACTTTTCAAGGCCGTCCCTAGAGCAGTTACATCGGGCGTGTTTCCCCATAGAAGCATTTCTTTCAAAGTGGTGCGGCTTCTTTCATCTCCTCTGAGACAACCATGTTCGGGACAAAATCAACAAAGAGCACAACATGCCGTGCCTGATGTGCCTCGTTGTTCGATGAACACTGACCGCCACTAGCCACTTGCCTTCCGACTGAAACGTCGTTAGAAAGTAATTCCAATGCGAGATTCTTTCGAATGCACTAATCCCCCCTTCTAATTGATTGGATCTCATGGGTTGATGACAGGAATTACGCAATGTTTGTAGGGTACTGGCCGACACACTAAATGTACGTTGAACGCTGTCGAAACCGTGCGTCTCTCCACTGTCCTCCAGTCTGCCGCTGTGATTTATCTTTAGCGCGCGCGCGTCCTTGTACATGAGCGCAAACAATTAGATGCAAGGTTAGAACATTCTATTTATTCCCGTTACGAGGATTCCCTGCGCTTGGTGATTTGGGGAGATTGAATCTGTTAACGCGTAAGCGTTGTGGTGTTGCTATTTTCGAATCACCAAGCATTTGTCCGCCTGTCCATAGCGTGACTCGTTACGCGTTGAAGTAGGTGGGCCGATATGGGGGCTAGTGCAGAGCTCGGGCACCGAGAGCTTCTGGCTTAGAGCAATTGCGTACATACTTCCAGCAGCTAGGCTGCCATGTTTACTCGCCAACTACTATCATGATTAGCACGGGTTTACGCAGGCTAATGTAGCCTAAATGAAAGCCAATGTCTATGAGTATTGGCTAAAATATGATGTCGGCCAGTGGTGTAGATGTTACGGCTAAATTTGGATAGCGCTGGACAATGGTGGTTAATATCTGCTGGTGTTTACCAATGATCCCTTAATTTAGGAGCGAAGCTCCTAAAGGCTCTTACGATGTCGGACCGAAACACAGGTGTTACATATACCGTACATAGAGCGTTCATAGCGCACATGTGGTTTAAAAATAGACCGTACTCTGTCCGTGCATCCGTCAATCCGTCAATCCATCAATCCGTCCAATCGATCCTAATTAAATTTGCCGCTCTTACCAATTGGGTGTGATAGGGGTATAATGTTCGAACGAAGTTAAAAAAAGAAATGATTTCGGCCGAAAGAGTTCCCAGGAATACCAAAGCCAAATGCTGCGCCTAGTTCTGCTGTTTGTGGATGATTTTCTAAATGTAAAGATAAAAGGCCTTTGCAGCACTGCAATTTGATGGCGTGAGCGTCTTGTTACAAAGAAATTTAATGTACTGAAGATCTGTAAGTTTTAATTTGGCATTCATAACCAGCCAATGTGCGCGCGCTCACCTTCAATTTGACAGTAGCGTAGCGAGCACCTTGCATTCTCTGTACATAAACGTCCCAAGGTACTTCTTATGGATTGCACCACTCTCCCACGGTAGTAGTTATACTCGGACATAAGCGAAGAAAAAAGGTCACAGTTTCGCCGCAACGGCGAAGCAATGAATGCGATAGCAAGAAATTGGAATGTCACACGAAGATGGACGAGCAGCTCGATACTTGCAGCTTCCCGCTGAAGCTCAAAGAAGGACGCTCGAAAAGGACGCGCAGGTATGGGCACACTGCGCTTCTAACTCCCCGCTGACGGGAACGCCTCTAGCGGCGACGCGCGCGTCCGTGGGGTGATAGATGGTGATAGAAGCTTTGGAACGCGGCGGCTGTTCGCGCCAACTCCTTCGCGTTTTCCCGCAGTTTTGGAAAACATTTCTTCTTTGGCGGTCGTTCCATGGCTCAGCGTAGCAGCAGCAAGGTTTGTTGAGTTGTGGGCTGTCACAACACCGACAGCAATTCACCTGGAAGAAAGTTTTACCGCTTCCCGAAGGCTCACTGGGAGGAGAGGCGCCAACGTTGGATACAACTTGTTCACCGTGACAAGTAAGACATTTTGTCATTTTATTTGGTGCAGGGTGATAGGTTTATTCCATGGGAGAGGTGCCCATGCAATGGAACATTGCTTCAGACCTGCCCGAATTGCGATACACCCATTAATCTTGGTCTCCAAATGGTGATGTATTTTTTTGTTTCATGCTAACACGTCTTGTTCCTCTTGTTCTTCGAGCGCCTTGATGGTGATATTAACGCAGGCAAAACCACATACAGTATAGCCGACTGTATTAGATTGAGCGCTCGCTCGGGCCAAGCGGAAGTCTTCTTTCTCTTGTCTTTCCAGTGCATTGATGGCGATATTCAGTGCGGAGCACTTTTGGGGCCCGGGCTGTCGTATGCTATCGTCGCTTGGAGTAACGCAGGCAAAACAACGTATAAAAATTGAAAAAGAGGAAGCAAGCGAGAAATAGAAAGAGAGAGAAAGACGGAAATATAAATATTAAGAAAGATAGAAATAGATAGAATTAAAAACAAAAAAAAAACAGAAATACCTGGAAAAAGCAAAGAAAGACAGGAGGAAAGAAAGCGAAAACCAAAGAGAAACAAAGAAGGCTGCCAGCTCCTCACTTCCTTCAGGCTTGGCACCATTAGTGCGAACCTGCCTAAATGTTTTTTTTTTTTCGATAAAGGATGTTGGGATATTACGGCTCTAAAAATACAAGTTATGCTTCTGGCTGTTTCGGTCGGAGCCAACCCTTCGCCAGCTTAAGTTTTATGTTTTTTCTTTTGACAACGCTTTGTAGTGAATTTTTCAAAGGTAGAGACCTATTGAAGTTGCTGGGGTGAATTCTTTGCCATTAACCCTTGCCGAGGCAGTCTGCGCCAACCGCTGGTACAAATCTGCATATATATGAAATCTAAACACTTCATATAAAAATCACAGAATGAACTCAAGAAGCACTACAGCAAACGCATCCTCCGAAAACATATTCGCGGCTCACTAAAACAAAGCAGTCACACGAACGGGATCACCATTTTATATTTGTTTGCTGAGAACACCCTTTAAATGATGTTGATTCTGTCACCGTAGTTGAACCAATGTTAAGACCGCAATCTTCTATACACGCAGAATCGCGCTCTTGTTCACTGCAGTCTAGGCTGGACTATTTGCATAACTGAGCAGGCTGAAGTGCTTCCGTTCTCAATGGAAATGGGGGCTGTAGGTAGAAAGATCTAAATGAAAAACAAATCCAGGGACTCTCCTTTTAAGCTTCCCAGAAGTGTTCGTGCCTTACAGCTGCTCTCGCGTTGGATGTGGATTATGAAAGCAGAAAGGACTGTAGCTGTACGCGTACAAAAAGCCAGGAGGGGTTCCGCATTCAGTGGTTGTGTTTAGAGAGCACGAAACTTAGTTCCGGAAATTCTTTGGCAGCATATCAGCAAAATCAATGAAATGGGGGAGGACATTTGAAAAGCGTACAAGAGCACAAGTAGCTTTCAATCAAATCAACATGATCGTAATGCAAGAATGGAAGATAGCAAATACTAGGCGAGCTAGCTATATACCAACGCTAAACAGCGCTAATCAGAGCTGCTAGTACGAGAGGAAATACGGTACTTCAGGATACCAATCGTCGTCGCCGTTCAGCGATGTCCAATCGTGGGGCGTAAGCTAACACGCACATTTTCTGCCTTATAAAAGAATGTAGTTATAGGGTTGTCCGGCTCAAACCAGTGTTGTACGGAACGGCGTTCCAAGGAACGACGTTCCAGGAACTAGTTCCTTTTTGGAGGAACGGAGGAACGCCACCGTTCCGTTCAGGATCGGTGGAACTGTAACGGTAACTCGTTACGTTTACGAGGGATCGGTAGTGGGAACGGCGTTCCTTTTGTAAACGTTCCACAGCATTCAACAGGCGCACGCACGCAGCCCATCATGCAGAACAGGGCGGATGGGCGACGGTGTGAGGTGCCAAAATGTACCACTCGCCTATCACGTGACTATGATGCATCCTGGTTTTCACTTTAAGGCTCCTGCCGGGGTAGCAGGGTAGCGAAAGGCGCCGAGACTGACCACGTGCGGGGGGTGACAGTTGATTTTTCACAGCAGAGCTGTTGTGCTCGAGGTTTGCCGCGTGTCGTAGAAAGAAAACTATCATCATCATGAACCGGCACGCGCTCTCTTCGTCCTCTGCCTCTTTTGCTTCGCTCCCAGAACACATGCCCTGGTTTGCCCGGTGCAGGATGCGATAACTCTGATGGGCGATATAACGAGCACAGAGAGAGCGAAATAAAGAGACACATAGGAAGACAAAAAGAGACATTCCTGGCGCAAAAAAAGATTTCGGTGAGGCGAGATTCGAGACTGCCTATCCACGATCCGAAGGCGAGCGTCGTAACCACTCGGCTATCCACTTTTTTTTGTTCATGGTATTTATTCAACATAGGCATGACACTTGACAGTAAATCAATACAGACCGAGAACTAATATGTTCAGTGTGCTCGTATCGCGACCCAACGACGAACACACAGCAGTAAAGAATTTGCATTCACAGAGCGAATACATCAAGTAACGGCCATTACCATTTATACACTAGAACGGCGGTAAGCATAAACCCCTCACCAATGCAAATAACATTCTGGCTGACTTTCCATTTGCTCGTATACATTTTTTAGCTGAATGACCATCCCAATGAAGTGGAATGTTGAGGAAATTATTGGCTCTGCGTTTCTCTGCAACATGTGCACACGCTAGAAGAGCATAGCATAGCCTTGTATAGTATAGTATAGTAAGGGGGGTGGGCAAGGAAAGTGAGGGTGAGGAGGATGAAAATGGGAGGGCAGAACGAGTATACATCAAGAAGCAGAGGGAGAGAAAGAAAGATATATAAAGAAAGAGAAACAGAACAGTTGAGAGAAAGAAAGGGAGAAAGGGAGAAAAAGATAGACAGACAACGAAATATACAGAAATATGTTCGCTGACTGCGAACAGGGGACTTTTTTTAAGTTGCAAATGTATATCCTGGACATTATTTTCTACTCACACTGAAATATTGAATCAGCACTGATAAAACGCCTAAGTATTGTCCCTTTTCGTGGGGTTTCTTCTGCAAAAAATTTAGTTATATTGGTACATTGGTGGATATTTCTATTCCAATATCTGAGGCGCAGTATCCTGACTGTGCTTTTGAAGACCGAAGTGGAATGTACCACATGTGTTGGACTCGAAATACACGTGCACAAAAGTTGCAGTAGGGCCGGCTGTTTCTAAAAGTACACGCATCTCCACGAAGTGAATCATGACGAGTGGGCGAAGCACCTGAGGATCGTTCGGTGTCCATATAATGTAAATTGAGTGACATAAAGTGTATATAAAAATGTAAAGTTTATTTCGCCTTCCAGTCATCTTAGGCAATTCAAGGACGATTTAGAAAATTGCTGGAGTGGAGGATATGCCTCCAAAAGTGAATACAAGAAACCGCCATCTTATCGGTTGCAAGATACCATTTTAATAAGGGTTATTTGTTGGGACATATAGTGCTCGACGTGTGCCTTCGTGCTATAGGTTTCCTTGAGAAGCCTCAATATCTAGGCACATTTTAATAGAGATCAACTCATCAGTACTCTTCTGGATAGGTTATTTTCCCCGGGAACAGCGATCTGTTACCTTATAATTTGCGTATGTCTACGTTGAAGTCTATGGTAAAACCTTTTTTGTGTCTCACATATGTTTCGACTACAACAACGGTGCTATACCGAGACCTCAACCGAAGACAAGGCTAGCTCCTAAGGAGCTTCGCCCAAGTCGTCAAGGAGCTTTCGTTTAGATTCCTTTACGCAGGCATTACGTGCTGGTGGCGATGTTAAATTCGTATAAATATATGTAGCGCTATGTGAGCTTTAAATTGCTGACTTTATTTCGCCTCAGGATTATCTGACACTATCTGTTGATTAAGAAGTGAAATGTAACGTTAATGTAACGACACGTTCCAATTTTCGAATTGTAACTGTAACGAGTTCCTTTTGTATTTAAGGAACTTGTAACGGGAACTTGTTCCAACAAAATTGGGAAGGAACGAGGAACGAGCTTTCGTTACAGTTTTAGAGGAACGTGTACAACACTGGCTCAAACACTATGCCAGGAATTTTCAAAATGCATGCGTCTGGCATTTTCTCTCTCTCTCTTTTTTTTTTTTCTTCAGCGTGCTTTGGCTCTCAGCGTCCCTCCTAGTACATACAAAGTAGACGACACTGATGGGTGAGGAGACAAGGGAAAGGGAGAGGGGCCACATTAGGGAAAGGGAGTGCAATGATTGATGAGACGTCGGTTTGAGATAAAAGCAGACCCAACGCGTTCTGGTAGCTTGTTAGCCACTTTCGCTATTGTTAAATTTCGGGATTGTCTCCCTCTGCCAGCGAGAACCGCGTAACTCGTGAACGCCAACATTTCCGGCCCCGTCGTCTGTTTCCTCCTGAAAAACCGGACGTCATCCGCTTGCATCCCGGAAGGAGAGCATTCCGACTTCGCGGGGCGTTTCCTCGAACCGCTCAACCACACATGTCTCACGTCAAACACAAGCCCATAGTTTTCACTCTTGTACGAAAAAAACATTGCAGCCAAAAATAAGATTAATTTAAGCTGTCTTCAGGGCTAAACAACAGCACTTGCCGCCGCAGCCACTAATCCAGGATAATGGTCGAGAGAAAGTTTGCAGCAGTGGCGACCCTTCGACCCAGGTCTTTGCATGCAGCAGACTCCCCCCCCCCTTCCCCCCCCTAAGCGTGGTTTAAACGGCAAAACCTATCTCTCTGCGTTCATGTGGTCACAAAGCATCATACTGATGTCTTCCCGAGCTTAGTCGGTTTCGTTCGTTCGGATAGGCACGTTTTTATTTGTTTTCTTTTTTCCCCTCTATATTACGTAGCGCCTCGTTACATAGAATAAACACCCTTTAGAGAGCCGCTTGTAAAACAAAAAAAATGCCCCCCACCTCCCCGAAGGGAATCGTGAGGAAATGCGAATGCATTTCGCGGGCGCTTCACTCCATTTATATATGGTGGTTGTGGTTCGAAGAAGGAAAAAGGCGCCTAATTTCTGCAGCCCGGTCGGGAGCACGGCGCAGCGCCTGTTTTTTTTTATTATTTTTATTTTTTTTATCGCGGGAGCTCCGCCGAGCTCCCGCGATGCGAGCGCCCTCACACACCAGAGCGCGCTCCTCCTCTCCACTCACTCTCCGCTACTCCGCCCGCACCACCTGCTGCGGTTGCTAGGGGCGAGGATAAGCGCGCGCGCCCGCAGCTGTTGCTATGGGAGAGGGAGTGAGAGCGGAGAGATAACACCTGCCGGCGCGCGGACACCTCCTCAACCTGTCCTCCTCCCCGCGGACAACGCCGGACAACGCCAACGCCGGATGCCTGACATAGCCCTGACTAAGAAATGCATTCGCATTTAAAAGAGTTAGAAGTTTAAAAAGAACACACACACAACGCACGCCTAACACTGTCACCAGGATCCTACTCTATTTAGGCTAACACGGACCTGTGCTTGGGTAAGGCCCATTGAAGTTGAAGCAGCAAGAAACAGCTCTCCATTACATTTAACGAGTCACAAACCAAGGATAGTTTCCACAGGATGCCGCGCTATCTTTACACTTTCGCACCCTCCGCCCCCCGTGCAACCATACGAAAAACATTCCAGTTTTAAGAAACGAGAATATCTCACGCTCTTAGTGTTCAAGTGAAAGCGCAAAGCGCAGAAAAACGCCGCCGCCGCCATGATCAACGAACAATGGAGATCGTTCCGCCACCAGCCACCGCATAAAAAAGAATACCAGTCGCCTGGCGCCACTTGAATGCGCGTGCGCAGAGCGAAACGCAACCCATTTAAAATGGCACCAGCCATATTTTGAAGTCAAGCGAGGCACTCGTGTCTGTTGCCATATTCGTTACGTCTCCGCAACGACTGATGCCGTGCTGTGAGGGGTTTCCCCGTTGAAAAACTTCCGGTCGCTTCATTATGCACGTTTTCAAAGTGAGACTGCGCGTGCTGCGGCATTTAAAAAGGGCATTTTAAAAAGGTGCCTTTCTTCTTTGCTGTACTTTTGTCGCAGTATAGCCCGCCGCGGTGGTGTAGAGGTTACGGTGCTCGACTGCTGACCCGCAGGTCGCGGGTTCGATTCCGGCCGTGGCGGTCACATTTCGGTGGAGGCGAAATGGTAGAGACCCGTGTACTGTGCGATGTCAGTGCACGTTAAAGAACACCGGATGGTCCAAATTTCCGGAGCCCTCCACTACGGCGTCTCTCATAATCATATCGTGGTTTCGGGACGTTAAACCCCAGATATTATTCTTATTGTCGCAGTATTGAACATAGAGGGGGGGCAGAGCGTTGTCGCTTCTGTCACGGTGCTCTTGCTGTATAGGTCACGTGTGCACCCTCTCAAAATGCCTGAGTCATTGAAGCTATGCGTAGATGACCGAAAGTGACTGTGGCAGAAATGAAGAAGAATAGTAAAGCTGACGAGGAACAGATTGGATTTTAAGAGAAGGCAAGTGCGCGATGGGGAGGCTGAAAGTTAGGCTGGCGGATGTGATCAAGAAGTTTTCGGGGATAACGGGGCCACAGGAAGCACACGATCGGGTGGATAGGAGAAACATGGGAGATGTCTTTGCCTCGCAGTGGGCGTAGTCAGGATGATGATGATGATGATGAGTAAAGCTGAATATGAAGGTGATGGGTAACTAATTTAACATTGGACGGGTCGTTTAAGAGATCTCTAAAGCGCTCTAATGATGCACGTCACATTCCCCCCGGTCGCGATCGCGCTCTGTGAGAACATTCGGTTGGTTAAGTAAGAACCCCACGCTAAAAGGAAACTTAAAATTCACGTTTGATACAGCATGTAAAATTCTCTGTACTGAAACCGCGCTTACGTGAAAATTTGGAACAATAGAAGTCAGCACCTTTCAGTAGGAGGCAAATATTGAATAATGCTTATTTGTTCATGCGTCTTTGTAGATATACGTCTTTTGCTCAGCTTGTACGCGCTTCGAGAGGCTGCGCAGAATAATTCTGGAGATTACACTTACCATGGCAAATAAGCCACACATTAATCTTGTGTAGTACCATGAAATTACAGTGCATGGTAATATAACAACATCCAATAAAATGCTTGGTTACAAGTAATGCTGTAGAGAGATAAAATCTCTTCTTTGGTTCCCTATTTTATCTGATGTGCCGTTGAACAAATCCTGCCAAACCGAATCAAAGGAGCTAGAATGAAAAAAAAAATCGAAGAACTAAGCAAGCAAGGAAAAAATGCATTACACCCGTTCCCCCCCCCCCCCCCTTCCTCTCCTCCCAACTTCCCCACACCCTACCCCAACCCGTCGAACCGTGAGCCGGGTACCATGAGCTATGATGTGGTGAGCGAGCTCCACCCTAGTTGAATTGCCACCGTGCAAGGCGAAGCCGACCCCGATGACAAAGCGTTGCCCTGGGACACCACTCGGCTGAGCATTGTCGTCTCACCCTAACATCAGGTCACAAACGGCATCGATGCGTCTAAAAGAAACGAAATACACCAAAAGAAAAAAAGGAACAGATAGGTAATATGAGATCTGTCCTTCGTTCCACTGACCCTGAGTTAGGGAAAGCCAGAAGAACATTAATTTCTCGTATATTTCACAACAGAACATTGTCAGTTGTGTTCTTTATCTTTTATATCATTGTGAATCGATGGGGAAGCCTCGAGACTCTTTTACGGTTGCTCGTTTTCTTTCAAGAATCGCGGAGGCATACCTGTACGAACACCCGACTTTCCTACCACACCACGTCCAATTGAGCCTGAGTCGTGTTGCCGCTTCCGGAACTAATATGCCTGAACCACGGGAACGTTCTTTGCTCGGTCATCCCTACAAGTTGGCTAAATAAAGAGGCGTCGAGGGAATTACGTAGGTCATCAGCGTTTCATTTAGAGATGAAAATTGATTCACTGCGTAAGCACATGTTGAGTGATTTACAGCAACTTCGTGGTCGCGGCGTCAGACTGGACCGAACGCATGACTGGAATTTACTTCCATTAGTAGGGCCGTCTATGAAGATTAGGAAACCGAAACATATAGAAGGTTTCAGTGTCGCTCCTGAAGTGCTGCCAGTAAGCACACGATTCGCTCTTCTGTTTGTTGTCACAGTAAAGCCCATCAGGCTGCTGACCATGTGCCCACAACTCGGCAACCGAATCTGATTGATTGATTCACAAATAGACAGACAGACAGACGGACAGATAGATAGATAGATAGATAGATAGACAGACAGACAGACAGACAGACAGACAGACAGACAGACAGACAGATAGACAGATAGATAGATAGACAGACAGATAGATAGATAGATAGATAGATAGATAGATAGATAGATAGATAGATAGATAGACAGACAGACAGACAGACAGACAGACAGACAGACAGACAGACAGACAGATAGATAGATAGATAGATAGATAGATAGATAGATAGATAGATAGATAGATAGATAGATAGATAGATAGATAGATAGATAGATAGATAGATATCCGGAACTTAACGGCGACGACAATGGCGAAATCCGCCGAGTGTCCATATAACTGCTATCGCAAAAAACGAGCGGCAGACTCTCGCGCTGCGCAACAAAGGGCGCCGCCGCCGCGCTAAGCGAATGATTGCTCCTCCCACCAGCGCATCTACAGCACTACATCTGAAGGGGGAAACAAACCGACGGAACTCACTTCAGAATACACGTATTTCAACGACTGTACGAAGCAGGAAGTCGATAAAGTGCTGCAAAACGCAGCGCGAATGTCGCACACGAGGTTTGCTAATCTCCCGAGCAAAATTGTACTCGTGCGGGGGATAACCTGCATATTTATCTGAAACACTGACACCATCGACGGCTTGATAAACGGAGCAGTGAGAACTTTACGATAACCGGGTGCTCATTTTGCGCACCTCCTCAGGTGTCACAGTAGTGGAGCTGCATTCAGCGCAGGATTTGCACCACCATTATTTTCGAGGAAGCAGCGCACAAAAGGGCATAATCACGCACACATGAAATGACGCCAACACAAACGCTGTATTCGCATCATTTTATGTGTGCGTGATTGCGTCCTTTTGTGCGCTGCTTCGTCGAAAATCATGGCTCACCAACTAGCTCATCAGTGCATACTACAGCAGGAACTGTTACGCAATAACCGAATTTTTTTATCCAGCGGCCGTGGCCGTAGCTGCCCGAAAACAACGTACTAAGGAAAACAACTGTTTACAATATAACTCTACGCCTAGTCTAAGGCATCCCTTACACTACTCCGAAAGTAGTCACACCCGTTACCTCAGCTGGTCCAAGGAAGTTTTATCCCTGACCGAATGGTTGTTAGTTTTTAGGGGCGAAGCTCCTTAAGCCGTGGGTCGTGCGTCCCCGTTGTATGTAGCCACCTCTCGTTTAGTACTTGTATATGATGAATATATTTGGGGGCGAAACTCCTTATGGCATTACCTCGGCGGTCCTCGGTTGTCCATGCACTCTGAGTAGCCAGTAGGTACTGGATTTTGACCTCCAAGGTAGTGCCGGTGTGAGATGTCTCCTGTGCGTGATTAAACAATAAAAAAATTCACAACGTACATGTAAAATTAAAGTGAGCTGCGAGTCGCAATGACTCTCATCGACCCTTTAGTATAAATGCGCCCGATCTCACGTCGTTGATGATGTACTGCGCAGAATTCGCGGAAGATTACCGGTTTACCGTATTCACTCCGTGGATATAGTGTCGTCATCTCCAGTTCTTGTCTCGTTTCCGAGAGGGCGCTGTCCAATAGACATGCGTACAATATGGCGGTTGGGTGAAGGTACGCTAGATGGCGTTGGCGGTGCAGCTGCTCTTCGATTGCGCGGACTGCCGTACGAGTGCGCTTGCCGGATCGTGCTGCTTGGCGGACTATGGACGACGACCGGTCATTGAAGTTTGAATAAAATTTCACACACACTATCGCTTTGATTACTGCTGGGCGAAACCACTGAAGATTTCACGGTGTAACCATGATTGCTTCAGTCACCATAACTCTCATCGACCCTTTAGTATAAACGCGCCCGATCTCACGTCGGCGATGATGTACCGGGTAGAATTCACGGAAGATTCATGGTTTACCGATGAACCTCCGCAGCTTCGCCCACTCATCATCATTCACTCCGTGCATATGCTGTGTTTTTTAGGGGCGAAGCTCCTTAAAGCGGCACCCGTTCGTCCCTCGTCGTAGTGCGTAACCAGTCTTACGCTTTGACCTCCAAGGTGGTGCCGGTGGGAGATTTCTCCTGTGCGTTGTTGAACAATAAAAAATTCGCAGCGTGCGCGTTAACTAAAAGCCGAATTCTTCTGTCTCTCATTCCCCATTAGCAGCCATTGGCATGTTCCAGTAGGAAACGTTAGTAGAAGTAGAAGTGTTAAAAGCCGACTTCTGCTGTCTCTCATTCCCAGTAGCAGCCATTGTTTACCTCCAAGGTAGTGCCTGGTGAGATTTCTCCTGTGCGTGATTAAACAATAAAAATTTTGTTCAAAACGCCGTTGATTGATGAAATAAACCAACGAAAGACGCCAGATGTTTTCTAAAAGCAAAACGAAAAGACGCCAGCTGCTTAACGAAAGACGCCAGGTGTTTTCTAAAGCAATGGTTTTATAATCAAAACCATATCGCGATACAGGTTTGTAGTTGACGATGCTCGTTGCCGTCGGTGTGTGCTCGTATGCAAGAACCACTTAGCTTACATTTCACCGACCACAAAGCGGTCATAATGAAAGGACAACGGAAACCAGCAATAAATGTTTGATAAAACATTTAATCAATCGTTTCACGTCAATTTTATCGGGCGAATTAACGGAAGAAATTTCACGGTTTAACCGATGATTACTTCCAAGAGCTTCGCCCAATCTCATCATCATTCACCTCGTGGATCTGCCGTCAATTTTTTTTCATTGAAGTGCACTCCACGTTCTGTCACCGGCCACAGACCATCTTGCCTACGTCGTTAAGGAATATTGTGTTTAGAATAAGTTTATTTCATCGAAGTACGTAGACACTTGAAAACGGTGTCTATATAACAAGGACAGTAACTATTGCAGCATAGAAGATTTGTGTTTAGAAAAAGTTTATTTCATCGTCAGACGCTACGAACGCATCGAAACAGCGTCTATACCACAAGGACAATAACATACACAAATGACAGCACAATATACATGAAACGTTTTTACAAAAATGTCCAAGTCCACAAAGTGTCATTTCACCTGGATAAAGTTATTACTTACAAGGCCACATAATAGCAGCAGTGCCAACGTATTGGATTATTGAAAGCCATCATACATACTCCCCCTTAAGCGACCAAATTTGGCCTGCATATCTGACAAACTTCGTGAGCAACCAAGTTCTGTAAGATATAATTTTCATAATATTGAGGGTCTCTTCATGACTTTTAAAAAAACGTCTACGAGGAAAGCAAATATATGCTTAAAACTGAGCTACGCGAATCATAAATACAAAAGGATCCTATGCAATACTGTTATGTGCAAGGGCTGGTCTGATCAACGGTAGTAGACTATGACATGTGGCCAAACGAGCGCCGGGAGCGCGTGGCCCATCTGCTCGAGTTGCACGCGGCCGCGGCTAGGTTCGCTGTTGAAGCTCCTGACGGGTTTCTGGGCCGAAAGACGCGCATCGCAAGCTTTCGCAGTGCTGTGAACATGACCTCCGAGATTAGCCTAGCCGGCGGCGCACCGTGGCGCGCAGCCGGCTAATCTCGGAGGCCACGCTGTGAACATAGAGTTTCCTAAAATTAACTAGAGGGGACTCTGGCGCTGCGATCGTTCAGCCACCATGGGAATGATGGGTAGTGCACAAATTTGCCTTGTCTTCGTGTTTCCGGCTTCGAACGCACTTGTGGCTTTGTTTATTGTTGCGTTTTCGTTCTGTTTCGGATAAAAGAATGGACCGTTGTGAACTTTGCGATCGTATTTGAATTCGTGAGTCTAAAAAAGTCAAGGTGGTGAAGCGTAACTGCTAAACCTTTGCTGAAGTTCGTATTGCGGCAAAGCGAATTCAGGCCACACGCAGCCAAAAAAAACGAAGACTAGGCAAGACTAGGCAAATTTGTGTACTCCCCATGATTCCCATGCTGGCTGAAGCGCTGTGTGTTGCAGCCCCCATAGACACTAGCGCCAGAGTTCTCTCTAGTGTATTTATAGGAAACTCTATGGCTGTGAAGGCTGGTTGCTATACCTATTTTTAGGAGCGAAGCTCCTTACGCCGGCACCCCGCCGTCGCCGTCGCTGTTGAAGCTCCTTGGCATGGTGCCAGCTGTGGCGTCTGCCCCTTACGCGGCAGTATATATGAGCTCTATGAGCGCTGGAACACGGATGGCGTCTGCACGATGCGCAAAGCGCGAGAATACGAACGCTTGCGAAACGGCGGCAGATTAGTCTCCCTCTCCCTCTTTCTTCGACTCTGCCCTCTCCCCTCAAACCGTCGAACGCGCGAAACCATCGCTTCACCCTGTCCTCCGCCCGGTGGTTCGTCCGTTGTCTGGACAATGAAACGCCGCGCACGCCGAACGCCGCGTGCGTCCCATTTCTAAGGAGCTTCGCTCATCAACTGTATTCGTACACGGAACAACTGCTAGTTTTTTTTGTTCTAAAACGTTGTTTGTGTTTTTAATAGCTTGTAGTGGCTGTCTGCCAACTTCCCAGACAAAAGTAAGTGTATCAGTCTTTACGGAGCTTAAAATTGTCTAATCGGCGCGGGTAATCTCGATAAGACTGACAGTGCCGATTGAAGGGATGAGCATTAATGTTGTTTCTCAGAAGCATTAATATTTCTACTGGCGAGTCCAGAAAGCAAAAAAAAAATATTTGGTTTTCACGTTATTGCATGCAGAGGTGGCCTTATGGACGCCGTTAATTTATGATCATCTGGCTGCAACGAAATTTACGTGTTACGCTACGCGTGTCTGTCTTCCAACAGTAGTTTTGGGAGAAGTGCCATTCCTGCATATTTACGCGATAGCGTTAAAGAGCTCGTTTCGCAGAAATTCCGGCGTCGGCGTCGTTGGTTGTGAGCGAAAAATCATCATCTTGTCCGTGACCGAAAAATCGAGAAAGATGCAAATAAAATAAATAATAAAAATTTTCGGGTCCGAGTGAGGATCGAGCCCGGGTCGTCTGCGTGGCAAGCAGGTGTTCTACCACACAGCCATGCCTCTGCTTGGATATACTGTGAAAATAACTTCCTCTGCTTGGAAATGCAGTGAAAATAACTTCCATGCTTCGCAAACGCAAGCGTCCTTTATACAGGCGTCGCAATATAACTTGTAATATCCCAGGAATTTTGCGTGGTACAAGCATAAATTGCCATCGGGCGTCAGAATATGTGACTATCATAACGATTCCATAGTTTAAAGCCAGCCACCCATTACAAACGGTACACACCTTACTGCGCGTATGCCCTTAACACCACGTAGTGGGTGCCTAGCAAGTTCGAAAACATTTCCCACATTTGCCGCGCATAATTTCTCCTGGTTTAAACCATACTACCCATTACATAGTATGCACTAAGTGATTGAAGTACGCAGTAGGGACGGGATATCGCTGTCGCGTTCAACTCTTAAAGGCGAAGCTTAAGGGTCCCCCCTATTTTTTGTACATTCAGTAAAGGCTTTCTTATCCATATTAGAATTAGGAAGAAGAAACAGATGTGCTTGACCGTGAACATTTCGAAAAAACCTTTGTTTTAACGTGATTCACTCGACAAGGACGCGTTACTCAGTGGCGTCTAATGTAAATATAGACTTAACCCTGTGTGAGGCTCTCGCTTCACATTTATTATTATTTTTTTTTTGCTTAACATCTGCAGAACAACATTTAGGATGACTTCAGGAAAGTTTTGACAGTACTTTCAAGAAAGTTGACAGAATACACCCTGAAAAAAAAATGAGGTACATATATGTGCCACGGTCTTTATCGCTGGGCAAGAAATGTGGAAAACATGTGTACCGTTGCCGTCAGGTGGTACAAAATGGAAAAAAAAATTAACACGAACATTATTTACATATAATGTGGATGTTTACTTTTGGAATTGTCTTAAGCATTCAATGCAGAGCGGAACTTGGTATTTGCTGCAAAGATAGCTACTGTGCATTTATGCCTTTAGCACACGCGAAGACAACCTGCGACAGGTATACATCAGCCAATGCTATTTCGCGGCTACTGTAACTAGTTGCGCCGATATCGGACTGTTATTGCCGCCGCCTTTTCAAATAAAATCTGTGCTACAATAAAAATGAAAATACTACTTGTGTGCAAACGTAATAATGTGATAGCTCCCCTATTAGGGCTAACACCGCCAGCCAAAATCAAGCCCGAGAATGGTTCGTTGAAAAAAATTAATAATAAGGGTAGCAAAAATCTCGGCGTCTGTCGCAAGTGAGTGAGTAGGTTTTGTTTAATAAGCGGGTAAAATGGGACTCTTCACAGGCACATTCAAGCAATGTTTTCAACACATTCATTTAGGCCACAGCACCGGGTGGCGAGCGGCAATCAAGGCACGTACAAAATCAAGTTGTCTGACCACGCCACGCATCGTAGCGAAGCAAAAACGCAAAACAACCTTCTTGAATACCTCGGAAGATGGTGCCACCAGTAAGAGTGACGCCAATTTAGACCACTTCTTTTATTATGGATGTTTGTAACGCAGGGACAAAGTAAAGGTAGTACACATTTGTAGCAGTGTCTCACAAAAGGTGAAGCCAAGCTAGCCCATCAAAAGGTGCTGCGCGTTAAATCGCAATACCAACAAGTTTGCTATCAAGAGTAGCGCATTACACGTCGAAGGCACGGTGCGTCGCACGTGAAGGCAGAGGTCATTAGGAGTGATCAGTCATTTCACTGAAAAAAAAAAAAAAAAAAACGACGTTGACGAATCTCCCTGTCTACTCTAAGTTTGGAAAAAAAAAAGAAAAGTGACCATCAACGCAATGTTTTCTCGCTCATGGATAGCTCAATATTCTGTTTGCGCATAGCAACATATATATCGCACCCCAGACGTTGGAAGCAGCTTGCAAGGCGCTGTAAGTTATGTGATTACCTGCAGCAAAGGCAAAGTATAGAGAGAATCTGAAAAGAGAAGCAACGATATGAAGACTTCAGGGGGGTCACCGCGCAGAGTACATCACCATCAAGACGAGCCGATCCGCGTATTTTTGACAGCCAACTGAACCGTATACAGAGCGGGTACGATAAAAACCTTGTGCTCCAGGGTCATCTGCCCGCACTCTGTTGCCATTCCACATGTTCGGGTTCTCACACTCCTTTCTTATGCTCGCTGGAGCGTAAGGAAATTGGGGAACGCCTCTTGAGTGGCTGTCACGTGGAGGGTAATATCATCATCCTCTTAAATTACTATAAATGTGAAGTAGATGCATATTTTTCGGACGCGAGAACCACCGATGGAGTTTAAAGAAAAGAGTGGGGCAGGTCGAAGTACGTAAATTGCAGTGCAGTAAGTGTAGGCTGACGTTGAATTTGGGGAAAGGAAGTGCTAAATAATATATCGGAGTCTTCGAAACATATCAGCACTAAGGAGCGTGGGGAACCGACGACTGCAATTGGCGTTAACGTTCGACGCGATACCTGACGTCTTCCTGGCGGGGTAGCTGCGCAAACAAGCAAACTAAACTGGAAATCAAGCGAACAGACAAATTGAGAAAAAAGTCCTAAAATTTGAATCAACCATGATTCCCATTAGAGCAGGGCTGCTTGTTTTGGAGTTGTTATACATTGATGTAGAACAAAAGAGAGTAAATATAGAAAACGCGGCAGTGGACCGCGTTAGCTAAAAACGGACAACGTGCTCTCACTCTGGAGAAACCTTATGCTCGTCGCTTTGCTCTTTTCCTAGCTTGATCTCTTCCTTCTCCTCCTTGCTAGCTGTAATACATACCGTATTCTTCGACTCATTAATAGTCGTTACATCAATGTCAAGGAGGAGGAAGAAGAGAAGGAGGAATCGGAAGTAAAGGCAGAAAGGTACGTTCTTTTTTCCTTTTGTTATTAATATTTAATACTTGAAATATCAAAAAAAAGATTCATATCATCAATTCTTGCTCAGGACTATATTTAATAAAGTTCCACCATCCATCCATCAATTCTTGGCCAATCCCCCTGAGTGGGTATGAGCCATGGTAGAGGAATCATCACCATCATCATCAAGGTCAACCAGACGCGCGTCCGGTTTGCCATCCTACGCTAAAGCATTGCCAAAGATAACACGATGTCTAGAGCAATAATGAGCGAAAACATTAGAACTCTTTCAAACAACTAATTCTGAATTACCTTTAAAGCTGACAATGGCGACCACTTCAGAAAATTAACGCAGTAGCTAACAAGTGTGCAGCCATCGCGTAATTCAGATCGCGCACGAGTAGCGTGATCCCAACGTTGCTTGCTGGTTTCAAGTATTCGCTTGCTGGCGACCCCCTTCGTAGTTTTCATTGACGTCGATGCAGCTATGATGGCGTTAGGATAGGTTCGTTACGGTTCGTTGTGAAAAGGAGTAGGATTAGACAGGAATGAAGATATCATACCAGATGCGCTACCCACAGATTATAATAACATAAAGTAAACGAATGACGCTCAGCAATAAATGACGTGATGTATCTAAACGTAGGAGTGCTTATCTTGGCGCCACAACCAATGTGCGACCCACCTAACAGGGTTCTATATCCCAGTGTTTCAGTTGTAAGGATAATGTCCTGATGGTTACCTATATAGCAAGAGGATATGTAGAACTAGAAAAACAGCACGACGATTGAATAAATTTGTGAGTCATTAATTGTACTACCAGTATTTGACAACTTGCTTAAAATTACATTCGTTCCCAGTCTTTCTGTGCTCCTGGCGTTCTTATGACAATGCGGCGTGTGCTGTAAATTGAATGTAAGAGCCCACACATATTCCAAACCTGACCACCTTGGCACTGGATGAAGTTATACTATTCAAAGCTTTAGTGGCTTAATGTTGCGCCTGACGCATGGCGATCGGTGTCTGCGCGCCCTACCTCACGATAATATAGAGCTGCTTCTGGCACGGCTCTCCAAAGAAGACGATACGAAAAGCGATATTGCTGTTCACTGAAAGTGCCGCGACCGTGGCACATTAGACTAGGGAGAAAATAATTGTTGTAGTAGTCCATGTAGGCACAGAATACCAAACAACGTGTCTTTTAGGGGCGAAGCTCCTTAGAGCATAGGCTAGTCCCTCGCCGTTGTCGTAGCCACGCTAGTGCGATGACGATGACGCTGCCATCACGGCACAGCACATGGAATGTACCCACTATACGTCATAACGATGACGATGACGCTGATGACGATGAAGAATAAGCGTGTCCCGTTACGCTCTCCGGTGCATTTCATATGACTACAAACGTCCCACCACCATCAGGGGAACATGTATAGACATTACCTTCTCGAACTTTACACTACATCCAATTCAAGAACCCTGGCTTTATACTTTACGGATCACAAGGCAGTTATACTCAAAGGGCAACGTTCCCCTGAGCTTAAAGTCATATATGACTAAAATCAGGGGAAGCCCCTCCTTGTGGTCCGTAATATAATAAAAGAGCTCTTGAACAAAAAAACATCATCCACCCATATATCAGTAATGAACCATTCTGTATATACTGTGTATAAAAACACCGCGCCCGTGTTTGTGTCACGTCTTTGTATGATCGAGTGGGCAAAATGTACGGAGGATTCACGGTTTACCAAATTTAACCTCCGGAGCTTCGCCCACTCATCATCATTCACTTCGTGGATATGTCATGGATTTTAAAGACGATAGTCTTTCTTGGGATACTTCAACGCAGAAATTTTGGTCTGTCCGTTTGTCTGTCTGTCACCCGATTCAGCCACTCGGCCAAAGTTTAACTACTTGCTGAACGCCCAGCCATATTGAACTGGTTTTCGCGTTCATATTTGGGAACATTTTCGATTAAAAAACACATATTACGCAATCTGAGGCGCAACATCAATACATAAGTATCAGGTCATGTGTTCCTTTATTAGAAAATACATAGATACGTAATTCTAAAGACCCTACTGTTTGTTACATAGATACGTAATTCTAAAGACCCTAGTGTTTGTTAGGCTGCGCCGAAAATGCGACGCTGTGCACGAACTGCGACGCCACGAAAAAGCCTTGTGTCGACGATATGGTGCTGCCGCTGGCAGTGGCCCTGGGTTCCATATCTCACGCAGTGCCTCTTGTATTTTGTCAATGCCAGCCAGCTGCGGCCGATTTAACACGGAGTAGGTGCTGTCTCAGGCAATGCAAAACATAGTAGTACGGCCGGCACAAGACTATCGTCTTTCGATGACATTTGCAGAAAAGCACGCAGATACGCTGCCAATCTTTTTTCATTGAAATGCACTCCACGTTCTGTCAACGGCCACAGACGATCTCGCCTACGTCGTTAGGGAAATATTGCAGTGCTGGGAATTTCAGCCCTTCCATTTCACGCCTACAAAACTATTGCGTACAAAGCCGAATGAGCGGAAGCAGTGCCAACGTATTAGATTATTAAAAGTCATCAACCTACTCCTCTTAAGCGCCCAAATTTGGCCTACATATCTGAGAAACTTCGTGAGGAACCAAGTTTTGAAGATTAAATTTTAATAATATTGAGGGTCTCTCCATGACTTTTAAAGAAACATCTACGAGGAAAGCAAATATATGCTTAAAACTGAGCTACGCGAATGATAAATACAAAATGGTCCTATGCAATGCTGTTATGTGCAAGGGCTGGTCTGATCCACGCTGGTAGAATATGACAGGTGGCCAAACGAGCGCCGGGAGCGCGTGGCCCATCTGCTCGAGTTGCTCGCGGCCGCCGCTAGGTTCGCGACAGGTTTCTGGGCCGAAAGACGCGCATCGCACGCTTTCGCAGTGCTGTGAAGGCCGGTTGCTATAGCTATTTTTAGATGTGAAACATCTTATGGCGAAGCTTAATGCGGTGGTGGTGGTGGTGTGCCGGCGTGACCACCCTTACTGCGCATGCGCAAACCTTTCAAAAAAATAAAAAACCTCCTCTCCCCCTCTCTCTCCTCTAGGCATCCCTCCCCGCGGCAACCACACCCTCACTGCGCATGCGCCTCCCCTCCTCTCTCCCCTACTACGTTCCCCACTCTCTCCTCTAGGCATCCCTGCCCGCGGCGTCCATACTACCACTGCGCATGCGCGTCCCCCCCTCTCTCTCCTCTCCTACGCTCCCCCCCTCTCTCGCCTCGCGACGCCGACGCAGGCAGCGTCTGCTAGCGAGGTTCTTGGTGGTGGTGGTGGTAAAAACTTTATTTTTCCTTTTGAAAGGAAAGGGGCAAATGGATAGAGATGGGTGGAGGTTGCTACACACGGTAGTCCTCCGCAACCCTCTCTGCCCAACCCAGGATGGCCTCCTGAACGCTGGTTTTCAAGCTGCGCAAGGCAGCCTCCCACTGCTCCTCATTATTTAATACTTTTCGGAGGGACGGGGGGAGGGGGGGTGCTTAGGGCACCCCCACATGATATGATTAAGATTTGCTTTATTTGCGGAACAATATTTACAGGAGGAGGAAGGGTAAAGAGATGGGTACATGAGGTGAAGAAGGTAATGAGAGGGAAAGCTGCGAGTTTGCAGCTGTCGCCACAGTACTTCGCGCCTGCGCGGGGATTTCGTTATTAGCGGCGGTAAGGTTAATCGGCCGAGGCGGTAGTGGTTGCAGATATCATTAAATGTGAGAAGGCGATCCCGCGCAGCAAACGGTGCCGTTGTCGAAACGGAGCTTGGCTCTTCTAACGCCTGCGCCCGGACCGTAAATCCTCGGGCGCTGGCGTGAGCCGCTTCGTTACCGGCAAGGCCCGCGTGCGCGGGAGTCCAGATTAAAGCGGTGTCTTGCTGCGGAGGGTGGGCCAGGAGGAGGGAGAGGGCTGTCTTGGACACTCTACCCGCTCCAAAATTGTAGATGGCAGTTTTTGAGTCACTGATAATAAGTGAATAATTTGGAATGGTAAGGGCTAGAGCAATGGCTGCTTCCTCCGCCTCCTCAGAAGAGGAAGCAGAAATGGAAGCAGCAGTAGCTATCTGACCTTGAGAGTGTTGAAAAAACCGACTGCTCGCGCTGCACAACCGTTCACTGGCCACCCCGTATATATGGCAATGGATCTTGACCTCCAAGGTGGTGCCGGTGGGAGATTTCTCCTGTGCGTTGTTGAACAATAAAAATTCGCAGCATGCGCGTTAACTAAAAGCCGACTGCGGGTCTCTGTGTCCAGTCGGAGTCTTCTGTCTCTCATTGCCCATTAGCAGCGATTGGCATGTTCCAGTAGGAAACACCGCTCCATTACTGCGTGCTTTGCGCCTCCCCAGTTTTCTGTCCTGCGCAACGCTGCGATGAGCAGCAGCGTCAACGCCACCGCCAGTGTGGGCTTTAGCGCCCGTTGCTTCGCATCTACACATGGTTCCCTTTAGCGGGATATTGTTGTTGTTGTTGTTGTTCCCTTTGGTACGGCTCATACCCACTCCGGGGGATCGGCGTATGGTGTAATTTTTTCTTCTTTTTTTTTACGAAGAGACATTCATGCATACCGGCACGGACTTTGCTCGCGAGAGCTAACCGGAAGATCTGAATGTAATCGTTCACCTTGTGATTGAATTAGAAGCCAAAGTGAGAACCTCGGGTACACATGCAGCGCGTGAGAAAGCCTCAAACTCTTAATAAATGCACTCCCAACCAACGATCTTCGTGTCAACTGGTATGGTATGGAAAAACTTTATTTAGGTCCGTCGGACAAAAAAAAATTACGCGCCTCTGTACCCACACCCTTCTTCTTCATTTGTCCCTCCTTTGTAAACCCACGTAAGTGATGCGTGAAACATGTTCGAGAAAACGGGTTAACATCCGAAAAAAAAATTTACATTTGGCTGAGAAACGAGAAGGCGACAAGTGGAAAGGTTAAATGCGGCGTACAGACCACGCAAACACTCCGTGTTTTTATCGAGGCCGCATACCTGCTGTAAAGGGGACGGGCTACCCGTCCTAACCTCTATCAACAATTCAAAGACTGCACTCAACTGCATACGCGTCCCATTTGAGGGTTCCAAAGGAAATCTGAAAACAAGAACATCCGCTCCGGTAAAAAAAAAAAAAACGGTCACTATGTTTTCCCTCAAAACCCCAACCCTTTACTTCAAACGAGGTGCACTTCTGTTCTTTTTGTTTTGTTTGTTGTCAGTTTAGCCTTCAGTTCAGTTCACGTTGACCCGAACGAACGGCACGTCATTCATTCTGAGAAAGGCAAACCAAACGAAGAAGAGCGGTCAGACGTACCTCATTAGACTACTGAAAAAGCAAGTACGCGAGGTGTGGGTGCCGAATCCCACAATACATATACATTAGTTCACACGTACTACTCCGGTTTCGACAAAGAACACGTGATGAACGGGCAAGAACCCCGCAAAATGTCTAAAAGAGAAGCGTTTCAATGAAAGTAGAGTTGGGGCCAATGGGAAAGTAATATGTTATACGGGAATCAGTCCTGAACGGCGGCTTCTATAGCGGTGCACCGCTCCCTCAGAAACCCACGATGCAGGTGCTTGAAGAGGCGGCGAAAGACAATTAAGGAAATGAAAGAGTGAATGGTGTTTCTTCAAAAAGAAAAAAAAAAGCAAGGATGGCTGTTCGGGCGACGTCGACACTTTGTTCGCACGCGGAAGTCGTCACACCAAGCGCTCAATTCTGAGGAAAACAAATATGTAAAGAAAAAAATGGTAAAACTCATCAACATGAAAGCGATGCACTTAACTCTACAACGTAGTTCGCCAACAAGCAGCCACGTTAACTCGTTGCCTGAGTGGAGTCTAATGGCGACGACATAGCGAGGCGGCTGCCCCTGGTGGCTGGAGCGGCGGCGTTTGAGTGGGCCAGGCGACCCCTGGTGGTTTCGACGGGGGGCACCCCCCCCCCCCCCTCTTTCTTCTTTTTTAGTGGGGAGATTTCTTTTCTTTTTTTTTTCTTTATAAGTACAGGGACGTGGTTGCATCAAGAGGGCACGCTCTGTGAATCTGGTCGGGGAAGGGGGGGGGGGGGGGGGGTGTAGCGTAGCAGAGGGGAGAGCGTGTTGGATTAGGTAGGGAGGAGCGGAGTTCAAAGCGCGATTGTATTCCCACAGGCCCAGAGAAGCGTGGACACCTTATTGTTAAAAGAGTCTCGGGGTTGGCATCGTTTCACACTCGCTTTTGAAGTAATGACTACTTTCTTTCGACCATCATGCCAGTGTTCACATCTTCTATAACGTTTTTACTCACTCCCTCTAAACCGAACCTGGATCTTTGTGAAAGGAGTTCCATTGGATGATTACGAAAGCGACGAAAGCGACGGGGAAGCCTTGGCAGGCAAACAACACCTCGTAAAGAGAAAGGCACGGAATAAACGCGTTATAGTAAACATACCCATTTCCTGGGTCGGGAACACGCTAAGTGGTATATTCACTTGCAGTATACTTAGACTATGGTTTACGCTTTATTGTGCGACTTCGCCGAGTACAGAATCGGTCAGTGGCACATCCACAGACGTAGCGTGGTACAAGTTAACGCATTAAACAGTGTCCTTAGGTACTTTCTTTTTGTTTGTTTTTGTTTGTGTTTATTTCATTGTCTTTTTTTTCTGTTGTGTAATATTGATTTCCTATTCTCTTTCTTTCCTCCTTTGCCCAGCGCAGGGTAGCCAGCTAGTCTAAGAACTCGCTAACCTCCCTGTCTTTGCACCTGTTTCAACATTTCATCCTTCTTTTTTTCCTTCCTCTCCACGCTTTGTAAAAGCCAACATAATGTATAAAAGCTGCCCCGTGAGTGAAATGTTGGGCAGGACGGCAGCATAGCAACAACGGTAAGCAAAGATAGGGAGCTTTCCCAAAAAAACCCAACCCGGTCATTTAAAAGTTTGCGATTGCCATCGGCCAAGCTCATCCCATAACGATGAAGCTACAGAAGGCCCCCGTATTCTTATCCCTCCGTAGGTGTCGGCAATTTTTAGGATGGGTGTCTGCGTCACCATGTTGGGCTAGGCACCATAGCTGGGCTGCTTAGTATCTTGAACAACCAAACGAACAGTGCTACGGTGAAGATATACAGATAAGAACTTGGGTTGCTGCATTCCACGTTCCTGGCCTTAAAAACGCGCGTATCGAGTAGCAAAAGTAGGGAGACATTCGTTTAACAGCCGAGGGTAATAATAATAATATCTGGTGTTTTACGTCCCATAACCACGATATGATTATGAGAGACGCCGTAGTGGAGGGATCCGGAAATTTTGACCATCTGGTGTTCTTTAACGTGCACCGACATCTCACAGTACGCGGGCCTCTACCATTTCGACTCCATCGAAATGCGACCGCGGCGGCCGGAATCGAACCCGTGACCTTCAGGACAGCAGGCGAGCACCGTATAGCAACTGTTCCACCGAAGCGGACTAACAGGCGAAGGTGTAGGCGCCCATATGCCTTACGCAAGATCATCTAGTTTAATCTCCGACCAAACAACACCGCTAAAGCTCGTTGATGCGTGCGACTCGCCAGCCGCGGCTCGGCGGCCATGGTGGACGACTTCGATAGGGGTTGGTAAAGCTCCCGCACACCTGCGGCGGCGATGCTTAGCGTCGCGTGCCACCGAAAGCAAGCACGCATCGCCGCCTCCCCTGATGAGGTTCCGCTGTAGCCACGAACTCGGAAGAGTGCGGCCGGATGTAGATTTAAGGCTTCACAGTTACGATGCAAGATTATGATTATTATTATTTGGATTCTGGGGAGCTCACACGGTGCTCGAGGTAAGGGCACTTGTTCTTGCGTGAAGCGAGAATAGGAACCTTCACCTACGTGCTTAGAGACGCGAGACTTCTATTACTACACAGTAAACCAGTTTACACCCTTAAGGGGGGTTTTGCCGTGTCTATAACTAACACCCTTACACCCTAGGAAAAGGGTGCTTTGAGTTACCAAAACACCCATATCATGGGGTGTTTCCAATGGCCTAAACACCCTTACACCCTTATCACTGAAAAAAAAAAAACGGGAAAAATGAAATCTAGCCAGTCGGGAAACGTGGAATCCCAGTTGACATCAGCATAGCAGGTGCATGCGCGCGTCAGACCATACACACAACATAGCGTATTGTAAAATATCCCGTGGACTCTGCGACACGCTACACAGCCTTAAAGGGACCATCTGCTATATATAGCCATGGTATCTTAACCACCATTCAGTGCCGGTGGGGATATTCCTGTTACCTATAAGTGAGCACCAAACATTATGAGAGTAGGCGTAAATTTATGGTATGCTTGTAAATACCCCTAAAAGAGACATACCTTTTAATCTAAACTCGCCTAATGTTCAACGACTCTTTAATCAGCGAGTCTCAGTTATCATCTGGTACGCTGTTGTATGGGCCATGGGTGTTTTGATAACCCAAAACACCCTTACCCCCCTAAAGGGTGTTTTCCCTAGAACATCACCCTTAGGGGTGTTTCAAGCAGGCAAAACACCCTTACACCCTAATTTTGCAAATTTTGGTTAGGCATAAGGGTGTTTTGACTGCTTGAAACACCCTTAAGGGTGCAAAGTGGTTTACAGTGTACGGACAGCAAAGACGGTTATGAACGAAACAATGAAATACAAAAAAATGTCAGGCAATAATGAACTATGGCAACGTGAAATGACAAGTCACCTCCGTGAAAGACCTGACTACCATGTGAGAAGCGGCTAATCGCCGACAAGTCCATGATCGAGAAAGCGTCAATTATTGGAAAACGGTCCATAGAAATGCGCATGTGAGCGGCACAGGTCCACACTTCTGTACGCCCGCATTGTGCCGCTTTTCCCACGTGATAGCCATCGAGTGAGTGGAGTTTCAATGAAGCTGCATTGCAACCAAACGTCTAATTTGAGCCGTTAAACAGCGTCTACACGAGCGGAAGCGATGACCGCACGCTCGAACACGCAGTCGACGGGAGGTCTCAGGCAGGACTATGACCACTCGTTGCTTAAGCGAGTTTCAGTTCCACTTAGCGCTCTGAATGTGGGAAGTCGAGGGTGTCGGATGGTTCTGCATACGCGCCGTTGGTAATTATATACTAGTAGTTGAGTGTGGTTTCTGGAGTATTGCTCGAGTGTGGAGCCTACCACATTACACGTCGGGGTGCATCATGGCTTCTCTTTGTCTTTTTATACGGCACACTTTATTCCTTTGCACGCGTATGTTTGTTTATAACAACGAACCAGAGTTGCGAACGCACTGGACAAGTTTTTGAAATGTCTGGCCGTGGGAAAGCTCATGGGACTCGTCGTTTCGTACAGAGCTTACTTTACTTAGGGCTTTTCCTTGTAACATAATCTGACGGCGATATTTTAACTCTTGATTCTATGTTACTGCCTCTCAAGTTCCGCTTACGCACCCTGCCATAGCAGTTTGTAATTTAGCTCCGCGTCAACGTGGAGGCTATTTTTAAAGCAGCAGGATTTAAACCTTGCAAGAAACCTCTGTACTTTTAAGAAACCTTCATAGTTAGCTTTCCGGTTAAAATGCTTCTTTACTTCTTTTTTTTACTTCGCCCCTCATTTGAGTCACTTTGAAGCAAGCTTTACGACGTAACCTTCCACGCTAATTAACTTTTCTAGCGCGTCAGGTGGACAAAAGAAATTGCGAGGCTAGACCATCCCGTGTCGGCGACCTAATGCTCACCGCGCTTTCGCGATATGCGTGGCTATATATAACCAAGGCAAGGACAAACAAAAAAACAAACGAACGAACAAACAAACAAACAAACAAACAAACAAACAAACAAACAAACAAACAAACAAACAAACAAAAGAACATTCCCTGAGCCACAGCTGCTGCCACGTTAATCCGTACTCGTAGCGAGTTGCGTGTTCCCGTCGATAAACAATGCTCTGCCTTTTCTTTATACATGTTGAGCTCCCCATCACATCACAAGCAGGCGCCCTATGTCATACCATGTGTTCCGGGGTGCATCAATGAAAAGAAAAGCCCGATAAAAGCCACGCAGTCACTTTTTCTCCATTCCAGCAAAAGCAAAACAAACGTTGTCCTGTAAGCTGCTTAGGCGGGATGTTGCGCTTCGCTCCCCTTCATCGCCAAAGTTCGTTTGAATGCTGCATCCGACGGCCTGGACATGCAATTCGATACAGATCCCATGGCTAAGGTGTAACGGAGGATGCGGGGCGTTGGTTGCGATGGGACGCGAAGAAAATACGAATTATACGACGACCTTCTGTCGCCAGACAGCGGGATGGTTTGAAACAATAGGATCTCCTTAAGCGGAACGCTCTACGAGTGGACGGACATTTTCGGCTAAAGCTGTAAAGGTGGGGTAGGTTTTCGAACAAGCACTGTGCCAAGGCGCAATCATTGTTCTACCCTCCTCCTTACACGCCTGCTTGCGTTTTATGGCTGACGAAACTTTCGCGCCTGCACGCGCTAATGGGCGCGACGATGGGGAAGCGCACCCGCTGTGCTCACCAGATGGTGCTGCATGCGACTCGCACTTTTGTTCTTCAACTTTCCTGGCTGCTAACGTCTCCGGGAATATAATTAAAAATGCTATATCTCTGTCTCAACTTTTCTAGCGCCCTCTGCTGCCGTCAGCTTCTAACCCTCTCTATGTTGGGGAATTCGCCGCGGTGTTCCGACAACGACGACCGACTGGCGTCTTCCTACCGCCACCTGTCCTTTATTTCCCTAAATTTTTCACCTCGTGTAGCGGCTAACGTGCTGACCCGAAGGTCGTGTTAGTTAAAGGCGTTTCTCAGCTAGGTTGTAACGAGAAATTGAGGAGAAATCAGAATTGAATTACGAGACATCTGGCGCGGATTCAAGAAATCTTGCGTGCTCTTTCACAGACTTCATTTTCCGTGAGGGAAAAAGCGGCTGTAAATGCTGCAGGAAGTTCGGCATTAACAAAAAAAAAAAAAGCTTTGGGTTAAGCAGAGGCGTGTCCAAAAATTTTTTTTCCGGGGATGGGTGTTGTTCAACCACTATTTATGTGTGTTCGTGCGTGGGTTTGTATGTGTGAGTGTGTAAATGTACATGCAAAATATGAAATATTCGGGGGAGGCGGAAGCTCAATTACACCCCCCCCCCCCCTGCCCCATGGCTACGCCAATGGCATTAAGGAATATGTATGCTGGAAACGGCTCACCTTGCGCGTTTCCTACTTATTCCAATTTCTCGCATACAATTGACCTTCTTGCCGTCGCATAGTGATCCTCCCATATTATTTCAAATTATAGCAACACGACCTCTCCAACACTCCATGCCGTAAATTGTAGGCACGCGACTGCGCACCTCGATACGCGTGTTCACTCGTCGCAAAGTGAAAAGCACACAACACTGAGGGGTCAACCCTGGTTCGATCAGGAAATTCGATCACGTAGCGAAACCGACGAAGCCACCCCCGCCGTGCACACCTGCACGTACGAGCCGAAGAGGGACGTGTTCCTCGCGTGCGCGCTCTTTTAACCGAACCGTACACAAGTAAATTAGGGGGTGTGTGTCGGAGCCGTCGGCGTCGTGTTTACCCAACGTTCCCCGAAGGGAGCCGATTCCGGGGCTCCATTAGCAGCGCCCCAGAAGTTGAATGCAGTCAGCCAACCATATCTTCAGCAAGCTCGTGGTGAAAATCGGCAAGGACAATCCCGTACATTGGAATAAACTGAAACGACTGGTGTTTAGTCGATTTTTTTTTGTGCATGCTGACACAAGCTTGACATCCGCTACGACACCGACAACGACTAAGAGAACAAGAGCAACATTAGTTTTATTACCGCTGAAAATAATTCCTATCTGAGGACGTGAAGTTGCTCTTGATATACCATGTACCTGTTGCAGTCCCTTTTTCTGTTGTCACAAAAAAGGTTGCACGGACTCTTATGCATTCGTCTGAGACGACGACTCGAGGGCAGAAGCCGCCATTTCCTGCTTTTTCTTCATAGTCCATTGTCTTAATCCACCCCGAAAGCTTACTGCACCAAACATAGTTTTGCAGTGCCTCCGTCACCGGCTCACCTTTGGTCAAGGGACGTTTTCATGTCACGGCGTCACCACGTAACATCACGTTATGGGACGCCATAGTCACGTAACAAACGTTGGCCGCATGCGACACCATGACGCCATCACATAATGATATTTTGCATCGCTTAGTGTAACTCTTCGGTAACTTTTCGTGTTAAGGCAGTCAAGTATGCCGCCTTAATACGGTAGGCCCTACGTTATGGCGACTGCTTCTTCATAGCAATGACAGTGACGGCCCCGACATCCCTGAGCTGAGGTGAGTGATTCGACAGTACGCTTAATGCTGTTTAGATGAGAGGGTAGCGTCACCAACATCTGAATAAAATGTTTGGGCGAACATGTGCTTCTAGGAGTTGTTCTATCCTGTTTGCCGATACGATGAACGCATATGCCTGTTTCTTTTCGGCCTTGTTACGTTCTTTTACAAAGCAAGATCTGTTCAACAAGTGTTCATTTCGAAACAATGAAAAAGGGGTGGTAAAACCATGTTCCGCCAGACTACTGCCCGGCCGTTTCAGCTGACTCAACGCTGCACGTAACTAAATATCCCCAAAGTGGAACCCATGGCGACGGGCACATCTGGACCCACGATGACCTCACGGTCTCGCGTGACCGGTGGACGGGCGGCGGGGTTGACGGGTCGTTTGGGGTCCCAATTTTCAGAGCGGAAGAAAAGATGGGCGATATGACGCACCCCAATTATAAAGCACTTAACTATATATACAAGGTTACCTGAAAAAGGCTCAGGTTAATTTCCAAATCACGTACCACATCTGTGGGTTGTCGTTAACTCGCGATAATGAGATAACACATTCTGTGTGCCTGTTTCCTGTAGAAGAGCTGAAAGCTTTCAGCAGCACTAACCCGAGGACAGTGCGTTAGAGGTTCTAACATGGAACGTGGCTGTTTCAGGGGCCACGAACCACCTGCTGTGCAGAGACCAGTGATCGATACTCAAGTGATAGCGTGCTTTCGGTAAATACATATCGTGGAAAGGGCCCAGCGATTTCAACGCACTTAGGTGATATTTGAATAAGGTCGGGGTAGACGAATGTGGCTGGGTGTTTCATCGAATGACTTCGTGAGACTGCTAGGTCACTCCACTTAAATAGATTCAAACAAGCGGACGGGTTCCTTTCAACTTCAAATAGCGAAATTTTGTGGCCGTAAAACGGGATTTCTTCATATCCTATGCACAAAACATCTGGATTGATTACCCAACCTAAAGACGAAAATACATCATATTGCGGGTGGTGAAATCATCGGACTATTTCTTGCCGCAGACGCATCTACTGCAAGAAGCATCACTAGCCTCTACAGCGTTGCACTTGGTGCATGAAATAGAGTATAGTTTCATGCAATGCAACCCTTGGTTGGTTGTTTGGTTTAGTGGACTCAGCGTTCGAAAGCGACTTGGGACTATAAAAGACGCCGTAGACCTGGAGGGATTCGTATTCTTTAAACGGGTCCGAACGACCCCTCGAGCTTCGTGTCAAAGAGCACTTCCTGCAAAATAACAGACGCTACTGCGAATAGCTCAGCCAAATATTGCGGTCGTGAACGGCAAGGATGTAGTTTACAAGCGCAGCGCGAAGTTGCCCCTTTCTCGAGCACCTTCTGTTGATGCTAGAGGCCCCTACTAGCACTATTCGGAAGCTTTAGGCGCCAGCTGTACGTCGTCATACAGCCGACTGCTGCTATTGGCTGATGGGCGACAAAAAGCAGGAGCGGCGTATAAATCGGGTGCGCTGCTATCCATGGTGTGCCGCCATGTGCCGGCATCGCGCTCCACAGTGTGATAAGATTACTCAGTAGCAACACTAGCGCTCGAGAGTATCTCAACGGGAGAGAGATACAGATAAGATTTCATAAAGCGCATTGACGTAGCTCTTTCACCCCGTGCCATTCCTCACTGTATATCTTCAAGCTCGCTTGACGGTACTAGAAAAAGTACTTAAAGCCTGCGACGTATCCCTGTAACTCCGTTCCTTCTTGGCCAATTCGAGAAATAATTGCGGCAATTGATTCGTGAGGCAATAAGCTTCGATACTTGAGGTCATTTCCACAATTACTTGGGAAAGTGGTTTGGGACCCCTTGCAACGTGCAGTGACATCGCACGGTACGAGGGCCTCGAGCATTATGCCTTCATCGAAAGGCGACCGCCGCGGCCGGGATCGAACCAGCGACCTTCGGGTCAGCAGCCGAGCACCGTATCCACTACACCACCGCGGCGGAGTAAAAACCCGAATATTGGGAGCAAAGCATAAACCGTACTTCCGAATGGCCTGTGGTTGCATTCATTACGACGAAACAGCGAGTACGACGCACTGCAGTGAAGGGAACGTTTTCGAACTAGTGCGACAAGCCGGGCATCACGGCGACCAGTTCCCTTCTATTCAGCCGTGGTGACTCCGTCAATAGCATATCAATCATCAAGCAAAGCCTTGTTCTACAGGTACGATTGGAACTGCTTGTCATTTATCACATGAATTGATAACTGTAAGACTGAAAAACCGCGTCCTCCAGTCTTCAAGTACAACACGTATTAAGTAAAAATGGAAATGTGGTCTGCAATAAGGTTTGTAGGCTGTGCATTGGTTCGATGCTTGCCAGGGAGGGAGACAGGACCAGCGTTCTAATAGTGCCGTTAGGACTACGATTATTCTAACACACATGCCCATCTACGACTGGCAAAACAAGAAAGGAACATTAAAATAACAGAGGCTGACCCAAGCAGGTTAAAATTAGCAGTTGTTCCGTGTTCGAATACAACCAATGAGCGAAGCTCCTTAGAAATGGGACGCACGCGGCGTTCGGCGCGCGCGGCGTTTCATTTTCCAGGCAACGGACCAACCACTGGGTGGACGACTGGTTAAAGCGATGGTTTCGCGCGTTCGCCGGTTTGAGGGGAGAGGGCAGAGTCGAAGAAAGAGGGAGAGAGAGGCCAATCTGCCTGTTTCGCATGCGTTCGTATTCTCGCGCTTTGCGCATCGTTCAGACGCCATCCGCGTTCCAGCGCTCATAAAGCTCATTTATCCTCGCGCGTGAGGGGGAGACGCCACAGCTGGCACCGTGCCAGGGAGCTTCAACGGCGACGGTGACGGCGGGGTGCCAGCCTAAGGAGCTTCGCTCCTAAAAAAATGGGCTGACCCAAGGAGGCTACCCTTCGCCATAACAGCGCAGCATAGTATCCCTTTTTGGCGATAACTTGCGCAGCAACATCTTAGGCATATATTTGCATTCCCCGCAGACGTTAGTTTAAAAGTTAGGAACAAACCAGTATGATTCTTCAGGTGGCTTTTTGAGTACCTAATTGATCTTAAAGTTTCTTAAATATGCAAACAAAGTTGGCGGCCTAACTAGAGTAAAAATGATGGCTTTTAATGATGGTATGCTTCAGCATTTATGACATGCGTTCGGCTCCGTGAGCGACGGGTGAGTTGCGCCAGCTTTCTCCTATAGTGCAGTAGGATTCGCTCTCATTCGTTTTCATTGTTTCTACACACATATGGTTACTTTTCCGCGAAGGTAATAATTTGAAACTTCCGAAGGAATGCTTACGAATACTGCCAGTGCATCTTCATAGATGTGCAGGGAAATTTGCCAGCCGAACCAGGCCCAACAACTTTAAGTAGGGTGGCTTATAATGGTTGCATTTGTTAGCACAGCTCCTAAACATATGACCTCTTAAACAAATCACTCCACAGCGTCGTACAAATATGCACTCAACTGGGGCATCTTACTGCCCTCCATTATAAAGTACTCAGTGAAATCTCAGTCGTTCTCCTTTCTGTTGTAAAGGCATATCTTCGTTTTGAAGAGACGCTTCTATTGCCTCTCAAGTAGGTGCGACGGCAAAATAATTGGGGCAGCTACGCACAAGTGGTGCGAAACAGTGAAGCTGGTGGTTTCCCCTCCTCCTCTACCTCACTTCCCACCTCCTTGCTATACTACACATGGCTGTGCTGTGTTTCATCCTTCCCCTCCTCCTCAACCTCACTTGCCGCCTCCTTGCTGTACTACCAATGGCTGTGCTGTGCTTCATCCTTTCCCTCCTCCTCCCCCTCAATTCCCATTCACACCTTTGCTCTACTTTAATATACATGTCTACGGTATCCTTTGTCTCTCTTTCTCTTTTCTATCTCTTTCTATTTCTTTGTTCCTTTCTTTTCGTCTCTTTGTATCTGTTTCTCTCTCTGTTTCTCTTTTATTTGTCTGTATCTTTTCCCGTTGGCTCGTCCACTGCATCTCTATCATGTGGTTCCCACAAATGCTTGTTCTGCTAGCATGCCTGGATAGCCGAGCTGTTACGACGCTTGTCTTCGGACCGTGGGTACACTGATTCGAATCCCACCTCGCCAAGAAATTTAACTTTTTCTTATTTATTTCTTCCCCCCATCTCCCCACTTCTCTTCTCCTCTCCTTTTTTTCCCCATCTACCGACGCGGGTTGCTAGGCGACGCAAGCCAGGCGCAGCTATGCTAGGTGTTGCTAGGCAACACGCAGTGATATCACAGCTAGGCGCAGGTTTTGCGAACGCCTTCCGATGGAACATTGAGCTCAAAGGAGCACTGATAATAATATTTAAGCTCGAGGTGTACCCTTCACTCGATAACTTGGTATGCATGAGTTCGTTTAGCTAAGTATTAACTCAATCCGTTACGCGACAGTTTTATTTCGGGAGTTAACAGCATACGAAGGCTCCACGATACTTTCGGCACCCTGCGACATCGACAGGAGTGTGACGCGTTCAGCGCGACCCGAACACTGGCCCCATCGCTCTGAGTGACGATGAGCTAGTAACGATAACGTCGACTATCTCAGTGTTGTTATCGGGGCGCTGACTAGGGGTGACGCCTGGCCATGGCTTCACTTCCATTGTCCTACTTGGTTTGTCTCAATTTCTGCGTCTTCATCACGCGCTGCTTCGAATGATTTGTCACGGCCACTCGATGAGAAAAATTTATTGAAATGCCGATAATTTGTCGTGTGCTCTTTAGCGTGTGATAATTCGGAGCGACGATCTCAATTGGATCATGTCGTGAAACAGTCGTGGGCTGCTTACACAAGGGGAGTATCAAATAACGTAAGAAGGAATGTCCTCATTGGGGACAGCTCAAGGGGACGCCTATAAAAACTTCCAGGTAGGTGGTGGTGGTGAAGGAAAACATTGATTTATCTATTTACACTGAGAGATATGGTTGGGGGTGAGCCGGAAGGGCCCCGCCACTAATAAAAAACAATAGAAGGGATCCCTAGCAGGACTGCATACGCAATTTGTCTCCTACCCACGTGTCTCCGTGATTCATTCAACGTTGGCCTTTACGCATCCAGACACTGTGCCGCTCTTCGGGGTTTGATGGAGAAATGGGCGAGGGATGCCAGCACTGACGCCTGCCTGGGTGCAAACACACACACACACACACACAAACACACACACGCACGCACACACACACACACACACACACACACACACACACACACACACACACACACACACACACACACACACACACACACACACACACACACACACACACACACACACACACACACACACACACACACACACACACACACACACACACGCACACACACACACACACACGCGCGCGCACACACAGACACACACACACACACGGTAGGCGGTTGTATTGCAGAAATTTCGGTAAGAAAACGTGCCTGCTGCACCAAACCTTAACTGCTACCGTAGCAACCCCGTCGCTTCATTCTCTCCCGTCCACGGAGCCCCGATTCAAAAGGCGCGCTCTCAACGTCACCAGAACTTTGGCGCACGTGATCTTAGGGTGCCTATCCGCATTGGGCGCTTGTTTTTTTATGACTTGTTTTATTAGATGGGTGTTTTGAAAGACCAAAATTTTTCACGCTAGCACTATTGACACGACACACGATATCAGCCGTTTCTGATATGGAAATTTTCATTTTTCATCATGGCGACTTGTCATTTCACGTTGCCTCATTTCATTGTTCCCAGAATATGAACACATTACCGTCTGTGTTGCCTTCAGCAACGGAACTGTTGCGCTGCTAAACACGTGGATGATGGTCCAACTACCCGCATGGTGGAAGAGTTAGGAAGGAGCGTTGCGCA